>BMAO01037263.1:233347-404327 GCA_019973975.1 Trichonephila clavata
TTTTAAAAATATTTTTTTCTGTTTATCTAGGAATTTTGTTGTACTTCCTAAAGAGCCAACTGAAAATTGAACTTGAATTTGTAAATAATTACGTTGTACGCAGCAGACATCAGTTACATTTACGCTTACAGACTCCACAGGCCCAGAGTCTTAATGGGTTTGAAAAGTTTTTACTTATAATTTTTTTCTCTTTACTTTTTGTTTTATTTCTTGATTTAAATGGTAGATACATGAACCATTTCTGAAAGTCTTATGCTAAAACTCAACTATTATTTCTTTATTTTCAGTCACTTCAACTTTTTCCCGCTTATATCAGTCTTAAGTGGGATGTACATGACTTCCTATGGTATTCAAACATCTTCCACGAGAAAAAAAAATGTTCCAAAGAAGAAACCAGTAAGTTTCAATAAAATTGAATGAAAATATTAATCACAGGAGTGCATGAATGGCTTACATAAAATATTTTTATGTTTATGTGTTTTTTAAGGAGAAATATTTTGTAGTGACATTATTTATGACTTTCTCTTTCAACTTTGAAAATCAGGTCCCCTCTCAGAACTATATTAGTCTCTATCTCTCTCTTTTTAAATTTAATAAAATTCAAATAATTTCCAAACAATATTAACGAAAAATTATATAAATACACTAATAAAATAGAGACTAGATTTTTTGACTCAATCAATAAAAATCTATTACAGGACTGTCTGGAAAAAATCTCGATTGATTTTTACAATGCAAAAATAAGAATGATAGAGATTGCTCACAATTGCAATTGAAAGTTTACCAATTCACAACTTTTTTCAAGCACAAATGATAATAATTCCAAGAAAATAAAACTATTTTATTTATTTATTTGATAAGCATAATCGCTTTTCCAAAATTTGTTGGCTTTAAAAAGCGTGCTTCGAAATAGAAACGAATAAATGTTTAGTTTTTCTCATTGAAATGCATGAAGGAACAAATAGAGAGTAAATTCTTTACCCAAACTGGCTGGAACCATGGTTAACTCTCAAGGGAATGCTCTCCACACTATTTGGTTCCAAGAATTATCACAATGTGACAGGAAACCTAAGATGTTACTATTATTTTTACTGCAACTCCCAATCTCGAGATCAAAAGTTTATACTTCGTTTCTACATAAAATATTTTTAGTGCCTATGAAGTTCGAGAAATATCGAAGGAATTTGAGAAGATTTAAGTAGATATGAAAATAAAATTAACTGTACAATGGGAAAAATTAAAGTGCAAAAAAAATTTACAAAACCAATACAGCCTGAAACTAAATAATCAAGTATATATTGATCATTTCCTTTTGAAAAAATAAGTGTTACATACACTTTTGCTCAAAATTAAGATAGCTTTCCCTTTTGATTGATTATATCCAGAATTACCAGATTTATTTGATGCAATTAGATACGTAAATAAGGTGATATATAACAAAATAAATAAATACATAATTAACACTATACAACATTTGAAGTACACCCTCTTGATCATAAATACCGCTGATCCGCGCAGGGAAGTTTAGAAGGAGCTACAAGGTGGGGTATAACAACGGCTTAATAGAGACAAATGATTACATCTTACACCAATAAATTTTTTACTACATGAATTCATAATAAAAGTGAAATAGTCTACAAATCTTTGTGGTCAATGCTCTAGATCTATTTTTTCAGGTTCTGTAAGCAAAAAAGGAGGTACAATTGTCCTCCAAGGTGCTTTTCAAGTAGGCTGAATATGATGAAAATTTGTCTGGCAGACTCATTTGAAAAGAAATGCAAGTTCTTTAAGAAATGCAGTATTCAGATGAGCCGTATATTGACCAATGTTATTAATCAGAAAATAAAATCAGAGTCAATTACCCCATTAAAAGGCCAATCAATATAAGGATCCTTGATTTCATCCACATACCTCGCAGCAGTACAGAGTTTCTTTTAAAAATATGGAAGTCTGCTAAGCTACTGAATATGACGCATGTTATTAACATCAAACTTTTGTTGCTGTACTGACTTTTTCCCTGGATGCAAGACGTCTGGTGGGTCTGTAGTTCTCTTCAGACAACAGTACGCCGAAAATAAGGGATTGTGCCGAATTTGGACTCATCACTGGTTTTCCACTGATCCATACTACAATGAGTTTATGTTTCCTGCATTATGTTTTCTGCACCCTTAAATGAGCGAGAGGAAACGGAAGGATTTCTTGCCAACAAACCTCTTTTATGTAGGAAACATGGAAACAGTAACCCTTTTAATTTGGATTCATGTACCCGCATAAGGTTCCAAAAATGGTTGCGAAAACGTACAGCACCTGTTAATACTGGATAAAATTTTATATTTATTAGTCGTTGATTATTGTGAAAATTCTATACCATTTCTTCTCTCCATAGATCGGGATGAATTAAAAATGTATTCCTGAGTTACATTCAAAGATGGGAGTTAAATTAAAGTTTTTAGCGTAGCACCTGCGTATGGGACTGGCCCGACTAGAGTCTCCCGGCAATTAGCCATCTTATTTTATTATTCAAGCGTTAGTCATTGTTTATTTTAACTGCTAACTTTTGAATATTATCGAATGATGGAAAAAACCACTAGGAAAGTCGCTTAAGTGCACAAACAAGTTAAATAAGTATATCGGTACGCGCACTTACAAAGTGTTTTGTTCTAAATACACAGCTCACACGTACACGTGTTCTTCATGTAATGTACCCTTTAAATTGCATACGTGTTTGAAAATATTAATTCTTCATTCCATTCAATGTTTTGAGTGAAATTCGACTAAATGAGCAATTTATTTTTGTGAACTAGTACATTTCGTTCACTAAACCGAGTCATCTCATAGTTTACATTTTAGATTCTATTACAAAAATAAACTGAAGTCATGGTAGCTAAGTGATCATGATCGTGAACATGACAAGAATTACTTTTATCGAGTCATGGGTTCCAGATCTAGTGGCGCTACAGACATGCCATATCGAGATACTAATACACGCTGAATCTGGTGAGGGTTAAGATCTTCAATACGGCGTAGTATAGAAGATTGAAGAGTGGTGCTCATTTTTAAGCAAAAAAAATATATTTCTTAAATTACAAATAAATGTAAAGGAAACACATATACTCATACATGAAAACTAGTATTATAGCTTAACCATTAGTAGGTTGGATAGTTATTAAAAGAATTTGATCTCAGAGTACGAACTTACACTTATGCTTCCTCCCCTTTTACTCAATGATTGCCGCTACCATTCGTCATCGGACAATGGAAACAATATAATGTGCTGATCATTCGTAGGGAGGATCTTTGCGGTTCAGAAAGAGAAAAATTTATATCCCTTCCCTAATTGAAAACAAGAGTGTTGAGTCAATAATTTGATTCTTATAGGTTTTGATAGACTGCATGGTGTTTTGAAAACAACACACATTATAAGGAACCTCTTGATAGGTCCCTGAATCAAACTCATTTTTACAAGAATAATCCTTTTGTAAAAAAGGAACACTGAGTCTACAAAAGTTTAAAAAGAATAGACAGTATATAATCCCTCTTATCTTACGTTTTTTAAAATACTACTTGACATTATGAAATTTCCAAAGGATGAAAAGTATCTAGCTTAATTTAAAACTTGTGAATCATTAACCTTTTTCCTCTTTGCTATTTTGACATAACGTGTAAATATGTATCAGCAGGTGATAAAGATTTCCCGTGTCATTAATATTATTGTTATTTTTTTAAAGCTTTATTTTTTCACTTACTTTTCCTTCCAAACTTTAACTAAGAAATAATGACAACGGTTCTTGTTGCATTAACGATATCTTGTTAGTAAAATATTAACATCATAAAAGTGAAAATATTAGTATTAGATTCTTTAATAATGCATTTTAGCTTACAAAATTGAGAAAGAAGCATAACGTTGTATAATTTATTTGCACCGACAGAAATTTTAAGATAAATAATACTAAATAGTTAAAGTAATGCAAGGTTGTTTTCTTTTCTTTAGAACGTTGTTATCAGATTAAATTTAAAATATTGAGAATCAAAATATTTCATATAAATACCTTAATATAGTGATTCTGAAACTGTGAGGCACTTCAGCATATCGAAAAATTGAAAATAAAAGATTATGAATGCCAGATGTAATGGATGTAAGACAGACAGCAACTGAGACTTGACTATATTTTTATAATGGCATTTTTAATTCTATAAATTGATGACTGAGAAAATAAATACTTAATATAATTATAATTTATTTTGTGTGTGCTGTATGTTCCAATTTAAAAATTAGAAAGGAAATGTAACATATTTATTTTATTAATTAAAAATAGTTTAATTAATATATCAATTACTTAAGAGAAATATGTACAAGGTTTAATACTTATCTTGAAATTTTATAAGGTTTATAATTAACTTAGTATGATAGCTTCAACATTAAAGTTTTTGTATTGCATTCGATACATTGTTATTATATGGGGAGACATGATGAAGATTATGGTTTAAAATTGATTTGTAGGAATCGAAAGTTTAAGGAGCACTGCATTAATATATAAATTGACTTTTTTTTTAAAAATCACTTGCAAAAAAGTTAGTAAATTGTTGTTTATAATGAATGATATACTCTTTAAATTAAAATTTTAAAAAATGATTTTTTTCTGATTATAAATTGAAAGTATATTTATATATTTGAAACTTACTTTTCTTTACATTTATAATTACTATTTTTATTACTAGGGATTTTCCCAAATATTTTAAATATTTTTAATGATATATTAACACTTATTGAACAATTTTGTTTAGTCATTATCCATACGTTTCGCTAAAAAATTTCATGATATTGTTTTTAAGCTATCGATATATAAGTAAGCTTTCAGATGTATATTGAAAAAATATATTTTCGCCCTTACTTCTTCATTCAAATAAAAGGGCTTATATATATATAGAATTTTAAACAAACGTATATTTCTCTTTGCGCCCTCGGAATCCCAAATGGCAATCAATTTTCTTAAACCCCTTTCTTAACAAATCTATATTCAACAAAAAAGCCGTGGTTTCCAAATTCCAAGTCCGTAGGACTAAATAATTCAAAAACTAGAACTTTAGTCTATATTTGTGTATATATATATCCTTTGGTGTCGATTTCCTCAAAACAAATTTATTTTTGGATATATACTTAACGGACAGAACTCTGTTTTTATGGACCTCTACTCAATAAAACATACATACATACCAAACTTCAAATCTGTGAGTCTTTTCAAAACACCTGCTTTTTTTATCAATATGCACTCAATAGCTGTAACAACATCCCTTTGGAAAATTCAGTTTTCTTGTAAAACTTTCTTAGAAGACAAAACAAAAACGATGAAAAAAAGAAACATGCCTATCAAATTTCAATCCTCTATGACTAATAGTTCAAAAATGGTAATCTTTTAGCCATACACCCTTGCATTTTCCCGCAGGTGTGGATATCCTTCAAACCCATTCTCCGTGATCTCTGTTCAACAAATAAATATGCTTTTCAAGTCCCTAGGTCTAATAGTTCGAAAATGGGTGTTTTTATGTAAAGGGCCCACTTAAATCCTCACAAAAACCCGTTCTCAGTGAATTTCCTGTCTACAAAAGAAACACGCTTACTAAATCAAATTTGTAGGTCTATCGGTTCAAAAACGGGAATCTGTGTTTATCTGTAACGCCTCCTTATCCCTCCCAATCCTTCTTTGGAGTCAATTTCCACAAAACTTGTTCTTAAAGGATCTTTACTAAAGAAAAAAGGGCTCACCTAATTTCCTATTTGTAGGTTTAATAGTTTGGGAAATCTCGCGATGGGTGAGTGTGTGTAAGTCTTTTTTTTCTGTTATATATATATATATAGATAGATAGATAAAGTTAACAATACGTTATCATGTCCATCACATCATTAAAATTAATTATTATTATTTCTTAACACACTTTGTTTGAGAGCATCATCTGGAGACCAATAGAGTACTGAAGAACATGACAATTTTAGAGCCACAGTTAACTAGATGGGAGCCACAGGTGGTCTCAAAGGGGTCATTTAGAGAGATTGTCAGTTGACAGTGATTGATGCTCGCGTTTTGCTAAGTCGTTTTTCGGGAGATGATAAGGCCGCATTGTATTTCAAGGATAATAAAATTTAGTTTATCTATTTTTACATTCTACTCAAAGATTCTTTTTTACCAAATCAATGTTAGATAATACGGAAAGCCATTTTTTTATATACCCGCTTCAATATATACAATAAAAATCGCATTTATTAAATAGTAGCATCAAGTTCCAGGTTGTGACACAATTTCCTGGTTAGTTACTTTATTAATAATATAGGATGCGTTTTATATTTATACGTCAAAAATATTAAAAATAAATTATAAAGATGAAGTGAAAAAACATTAATCATTAGTACTGGCAATGAATTAAAATCGTTGGAATTTTTTATGATGCTATTAACCAAGAAATAATTTAAACTAATTACTTTATGGTTCATTTAGAAAAAAATAGAATACACAGCTCTCTTAATATGTATTTATATATTTAAATATATCTTTCAACAAAATTTTCTTTCGACATTTTCTTTTTATTGTTCTATGACCAAATTTACATGCTACTATTAAAAATTATAAACCTTTCTTGTACTGTTTTTGTATCTGACGCATAGTTTCTTTTTGGGCGTGTTCGTTTACCCTATTTTTATCTAACATTTTTCCGTTTACAATATTTTAAAAGATTTATTTTTAAAGAAATATGTTTACATTTTTATTTGAAGAATGAAGATGATAAAAGGCTTTCAATTTATAGTGTTTCAATCACATTTGTTGTTCAAACAAGAGCATCAGCTATCTATGAGTTACATTTTGTATGTTTTTTGTACTTATCAGGTAAATATAAGTTGTCCCTCAGGAACATACTCGTTGAGGAAGGTTTTAGGCGAAATGTTTTGCTCGTGAACAAGACAGTTTTGACACCAACTTTAAGATAAGCCTCCCTAAAGCAAAAAGTATTGCATTATAGGTAAAAAAAAGTCAGAGAAAAACGAATTTGCACACTACATATGTTGAAATAGCAGGATTATAAAGAAAATAGCGTTCCCATTCTCTGCGGAGTTATAGAGCTACCAAGGAAACGTGAAAGAAAAGAAAACATTCATATCTTCCAAATATTAAGAAAAACACACTTGTACGTTTCTTGTATCGCACAAAAATGTTTTTTTTTCTGTACGTATAAAGATCTTGCGATTATTTTATCGAATAAGAAACTAAAATAACTTCCTGGAAACATAAAATAAAAGAAACAAATTGAATGCATTATGAAGATTGATGTGCTTAGAAAAATATTCTATATTATTAACATTAAAAATATTAAAGATTTTTCAATTAATTTGTTCATAATTATTCTCGTAATGGGACCTAAGAAGTAGACTCAACAATGTAAACACACACACAGTTATATATATATATATATATATATATATATATATATAATATATATAAGTGTGTGTGCGTTTAGATAGGTGTGATAGTGTAATTTTAGATAATCAGAGTAATTAAACCTTAATATTAATTTACAAAAAAATAGAACTCTAATAGATTTAGTCTTAAAAGAAAACTACAAACAAACCAAAGGTTACTAGCAATAGTTTGGGTAATTTATATTTAAACTTTTACGAAAATAATTATATTATTAATAATGATTATTACATATTTAGATACATCGATGACCTAATTATTTTTGGTAAAAATAATAGTTTTAACCCCAATATTAATTTTATCCCAATTATTTAAACCTAATTAAAATTAATATTAATCCAGTTAAAACTAATTACATGGATGTATCAGTGTATAATAAGGACTAAAAATTACAAAGCAATATTTATAATAAAATATATGGTTTTAATTTTAACCTTTTTAAGATACTTCACTGGAATTCCAATTTATCTATATCTATATATAGAAATATTATTTTCAATTATATTTATCGTAATAACGTATTAGTCAATGATAAATTTAATACATATTTAAATTTTAATAAATTTATTAAACATTGTATGGAACATGGATACCCTCCTAAATTTATAAAAAGTTACCCAACAGTTAAATAAAAATATGGTATTGTTGTACAATTTATCGACAGATGGCACCTCAAACTAAGTAAATTAACAATATTATATTTTTTTTAAAAATTAATTGTATATGTCTGGGTGGTACTTTTATCTTCTATAAATTTTAAAATAAAATATAGAGTTTTTAAATGTGTATATATATAGTATTAATGTTATTTTATCAAAACTTAATAATTTTATACGTTACTGTTATTGTCCATTGCCCGGGAATATGTTTTGCTGTACACGTGGTAAGTCTTAATCTAATCATTTTAACTTTGATTTAAAATATTGCACTAATTATTACAGGCTAAAATATTATCGTTTCACATAAATAGATTATGGTTTTATTTATAATAATAGCTAAACATCTCTATAATTTTTTTGCTTTCCCTATGACATAGAGTACTAGCAAATTCAGGTGAAGGTTGGCTGGCTGAGAAACTTTGTTTAAACCTGCATACCTGGTTCCTAAGGCTAAAGGTTTGCCCTATTATTGCTGTGGCTAAGACTATTCTATCATGACTATAGATATCTTAGGAATATAACTATTTTTATATATTAATATATATATATATATATATGTTACAATAAAGAATTTTGTTAATAAAAGTTACAATAATAGTACTACTCTTCATGTAAATAAGAAGAAATTATCCCGAACATATATATATATATATATATATATATATATATATATATTTAAAAACATTAAATCTAATAATAGTCTTAAATTAAGAGTTAATAAATGTAAAGATAGTAGATGTAAGACTTGCACTATGAACCATGATCAATATGATTGTGAATCTAAATTTAACCTATGTAAATTTTTTAATTGTATTTACCTTTTAAGTGTAAAGTCTGTCAGTATAAATATATTGGACAGGCCACAAATACTATTAACATTAGGATTAATCAACATAGACATGATGTTAAAAACTTCAGTAATTCCAACAATTCTAATAAATTTGAACTCAGACATTTTCACATGCATGAATTTAAAAATGATGAATTGTCAACTATTAAAACTGTGCCAAATACTAAGCACAGATTATGGTGAGAAAATCACTTAATTAATGAGTTTTAATACAATATATCCATATGGTCTAATGTTATGCACTTTGCTAAAAACACACTGCAGTTTATGTTACCGAGTAATAATAAAGAATTTTTTTATACTGTTACCAATTCTGATAAGAATTCTAAAAGAAATTCTAGAAACAAAATAACTAAAAGGAAAATCAAAGATAAAAAATCTTTAATTGATAATATTAAAGTTATTACTGATGATTTTGAAATAAACTTTAATTTCTCAAGCAGATCAAATACTTCATGTTTGGTCTTAATAAAAAGGAAATTGTAATGTTGGATGAAAACTTAAATAATGAGTGCTTAAAGGTGTGTGTCTCATGCAGTTCACATCATTAATTTTAATGGTTTTTTCTACAAACAAACTAAAGGTTTGTCTCAAGGTGTGCTAGCAATAGTTTGGCTAATTTATATTTACACTTGTACGAATATAAATATATTATTAATAATGATTATTACATTTTAGATACATAGATGACCTAATAATTTTTGGTAAAAATAATAATGTTAATTCCAATATTAATTTTATCCTAATTATTTAAACCTAATTAAAATTAATAGTATTCCAGTTACAAGTAATTACTTGACTGTATCATTGTATATTAAGGACTATAAATTATATAGCAATATTTATGATAAAAGAGATGTTTTTAATTTTAACATTCTTAAAATGCGTTACTGGAGTTGAAATTTATCTATATCTATATATATTAATATTATTTTCACTTATATTTATCGTAACAACGTATTAGCTAGTGATAAATTTAATACATATTTAAATTTTAATAACTTTACTAAACATTGTATGAAACATGAATACCTTGCTAACTTTATAAAATATTATACTCCTAAAAGTTTAGTATAAAAAATATGTTATTACTTGTACAGTTAATTGATTGATGGCACTGCAAGCTAAGTAAACTAACAATATTATATTTTATTTAAAATCAATTTTATATGTCTGGGTGGTACTTTTATTTTCTATAAATTTTAAAACAAAATTTATAGTTTTTAAATGTCTATATATAGACTAAATGTTATTTTATCAAATCTTATTAATTTTATGCGTTAATGATATTCACCTTTCTGTTCCCCGGGAAATGGTTTTGCAGTACTCACGTGGTAAGTCTTTATATAATTGTTTTAGCTTTGATTTTATCATAATCTAGTAATTATAAAAGCTATAAAATAATAGTTTTATATTAATAGATTATGGTTTTATTTGCAATATTAGTTAAACTTCTCTAGAAATTTCTTATTTTCCCTATGGCCCAGAATATTGACAAATACAGGTGAAGGTTAGCTGGCCGCAAAACTTTGTTTAAACCTTCAATCCTGGTTCCTAATGCCAGTAGTTGGTTTTAGTACTACTGTGGTTAAGACTTTATTCTATCATGACTATATTTATCTTAGGTTTATAACTATTTTGTGTATATTTTTGATATATATATATATATGGATATATATATATATATATGGATATATATATATATATATATATTATATATATATTATGGATTTAGATTTCCTATCCATTATTTCCAATTGGAATTTGCTTGGTATTATTAACAAAAAAGGGGGAAGGTTGGCTGGCCAAAAAACATGTTCAACCCCACTTTTATACAGAAGGAATTTTTTAAAGAAAATTTTATGTATACTAGCTGTCCTAAGTCAGCAATGTTGATAATACTGAAGCATCCATTCTTTTATATTTTACTGTGTTATTTCAATCTTTCATATCTCCTTCTAAATTCTGTTGTCTTGTTATCTGGCAATTGATATTCTTTTAAGTATTATTCATGTAATTCATCTCTCTGTTGTAGAGAAATTTTGTATATATATATATATATATATATATATATATATATATATATATATATATATATAATCGCTGAGGCATACTTATGAAAAATTCGTTTATTAACGTTAGTTTAATACGATATTTTACATTACTTTAGAGGAATGTGATATTTTTAACAAATCATAAAGGCAACCGCAACAACAAGAAAATGTGCAAGAGAAGCGTAAGAGGGACCAGAGCCTTCTACTTTTAATCTAAAAATCCTCAATTTATTTAAACTTACGAGATCTCTAGAGTGTTCTAAAATATCACATGTGATTTAATTTTTGCAAGTCAACTGGTTGCATCTGGCGGAGAATGGAATATTTCGTCAGCTCACTACAAAATTTTGGTGATGTAGCACTTCTTGAGAATTAAGGTTACAGTTAATTAAATTTTGCCTTACAGACAGCGCAATGTCTTGAGTATTTAGGATCAATAAAACCAAAGTATAGCCATCTTGAGATAATTGCATTAGAAAATCATTATACGCACACATACACACATATATGTGTGCATATGTATATGTTTGTACATTAATATTTATAACTTTCTGATAGTTTTCAAACTTTCATTTGCTTAACTTTTCTTTATACTTTATAATTTGGATTATTGCATACTCTCCCATAGCTTTTCCTTATTTGGATATTTCTCTATAAGTCTTCATATTTAATGTACTTCTAAGTGCTATATGCTTGAAGGAGCAATAAGCAGGCTTAATTAAAAGTTAGCCTACCGAGTGGAAAAAAGGAAGGTTGACCAGAAAACCATTGATAATTTCAAGAAAACAGGCATAAATGAAGACAACTCAAAAGTAGTCCTGTAGAAAAGGAAATACTTTATGTGGAGGATTTTTTAAGATTTCCTAAACTATGATATGGTGATATAAATAAAGGGATAAAAGTATATTGTGTACGATAAATGTCCATTAAATAAGGCAATTTAACAAGAAAGAAAAGATGTATACATATATATATATATATATATATATATATATATATCTGGTTTAAGCCCATACCGGGATTTAACTATAACCTTATCTCTTCAAAACTATACACGTTCAGCGTGTTAAATTCAGCATGATGCAATCATGCTGTATAAATATAAACCGGTACAAATAGATGAGTTAATCGGTATAAATAGACGAGATCGGTGTAAATAGACAAGGTTAATATAAATAGACGAGATTTCTTTATAGCAGAAAGGCTGCTTTTTGTGAACATCATGTAAAAAACTCGTTTTAATGTCTTGCTTTGTGTGCTGCTACTTCTTTTATGTTTGTGAAGGATTTTTTTGTCTGTGTAACCAAATAAACGTAGTACCAAACGTGATAGTACAAAGTCTCATCGTTCCCTTCAAAGACTGCATGGAATTATCTAATTCCTTCTAAAAATGCATACAGTTCAACCAAACTGTGACATATATACTCTGCTGGCCACCGTAAATACAACACCAAGAGACAACACAAGAGAAAGCACAAAAAAATTTATTTTGTAGATAACATGTTGATCAAGTATCAAATGATTAAATTGATAGACTTCTGTGAAATGGTTCCTGGAAGAATCAGTAGCCAGAGTAACCGCCATTGTTGGAGATCACCGCTGCCACACGCCTCGGCATAGATTCAAAGAGACTTTGGATGTGTTCTTGTGGTACAGCAGACCAAGCAGCTTCCACACGTTGCCAAAGTTGATCTGGTCTGGCAGCTGGGGGTGTAATCTTGGTCAATCGTTGAGCAACCATGGACCACATGTTTTCTATCGGCGAAAGATCCGGAGAGCGAGCCGGCGAGAGAAGCAATTCAATCTGGTGATTAACAAAGAACATTTGGACAATGCGTGCTACGTGTGGTCGCCCATTATCCTGCTGAAATATAGGTGTGGCCAAACCCTGAATGTAAGGAAGGAAAACTGTCTCTAACACCTCGGAGATGTAGCGCTGGCTGTTTAAAGTACCGGCAATGCGTACTATAGGAGTGCGAGAGTGATATCCAATACCACCCCATACCATAATACCCGGTGCAGGACCAGTGTGGCAGTGCATATCGCAGCTGTTCAGCATCCTCTCTCCACGGTGCCTCCAGACTCGTATCCGACCATCGTGGTGCTGCAGACACATGCCGGACTCGTCAGTAAAGACAACTTCATTCCATTCTGCACCCACATCCTTCTTACAACGCACCATTTGCGGCGGAGATGTCTGTGGTTCTGCGTCAAGGGTAGAAAAATCAATAGACGTCTTGAGGACAGACCACTCTGCTGTAAACGGTGTCGAATGGTACGCGCAGACACTGAATGTTGCGTTACAGACTCAATGTGCTGTGATATGGTTCGTGATGTGACTGAGAGATCCGTCACTGCCATGCGTACAATTTGCCTATCCTCACGTGAAGTGGTGCACTGAGGTAGATGCGATCGACCACGTCGGTCCGTCGTACCCTCCTGCATCCAACGGTCACATAACCGCATTACAGTTGTTTGGTTTCGTCCAACACGACTACCGATTTCCGTGTCAGATAATCCACAATCTGGTAGGCCACTATCCTTCCTTTGTCGAACTCGGATACTTGATCAAAAGCCGATCGCTGTTTTCTACGAGACATAACTGAACGTTTTTTGAAAAAACCACGAGAAAAACACAATTGCCGAACTTGAAATCGTCAAAATCTCCAAGCCTTAAATAGCTCTTTGAGGTGGCGCCACAGGCGTGTGTGATGTGTATCTGCGCTGAAATTCTAATCATTTGCATATCTCACCTCCACTAATGCATGTTGTAAATTTCATGTTATTTGCGTGCTTCCTTCAGGGTGTTGCTGTTACGGTGGCCAGCAGTATATATATATTTGTGAAAAATACATGAAAAAAATCTAGCAAAATAAGTATGTCAAATGATATAGAAAAAAAAAACATTTAAACAAAACACAAAGGAGCCAAGAGACAGACAAGAAATGTTTTCGTTTAAGGACTGTTTAAATGGCGAGTTAGACTAATTTGATGATACCAACCTTCCTACTTAGCGATTTAGTGGGTTAATATGGATGAAGAAACCATGGTCTTGAGGTAGGATAAAATGTGGGTACAGAGAAGTCTCACATTTATCAATTTCTCCCTGGTTCATTTGTAATTAAATATCTTAAGGTTAAACTGGATACCAGTGGTTTTGAATAGGATTTGAGCTGTGACATCCACCAACTCGCCAACTGACTTTCGTCAGAGGACATTGAAATACGTTCGTCTAAGCTTGTTCAATGTAACTAGAGAAAAAATTTTCAAGGAGGAGTCTGGCTTCTAATGAAGTTGAAATGGCAACGCATATCTGTTTGAAGACGTCTATTACGATAGCGTAATGTTAACTAATTTGTCATAAGCATAAATCCATTAACTTAGAGCAGGGTTTCTCAAACTCCAGGGTGCTCCCCTCTGGGGGACGTGATAACTCTACAAGGGGGGCGTGAACATATTGAAAAAGCAAAAACAAAGATTATTCTTAAAAAATGATTAATTTACTGAAAGTAATTAATCATTTTAATACATTTGACAAAAAATAAATACACATTTACACTGATATAATGCACTTATACATGTATCAGTACTGTACAATGTATTTTATATTTAATTTAGCAATACTAAGAACAAGTTTAATAATTTGCATTAAACCCATTGGCTTGCCATGTATATAATTATATGCAAACATTATAACACTTGTAAGGGCTGACATAGCTCATCCCTTACACACTTATTTTGATAATTTGTACCGTTTATAACTAATCCCTTAACTGCCGATTAGATATACGTGATTCGCACCCGAATGCTACCGTTTTCCATATAGGTGCGCGTATGTGATATATTGGGGAGGGATAGAAAAATAATAAATAAGCAAATCCTCTCTGAAATAAGTAAATCCTTCTCAAACACTTTCAAGGTTTTTTAACTGCAATCCAATGCCTTAGGAATCATTTTTTGAATAGCAGAGCACATAAAAGATCATACTTCGGAAATACGTGTATACGTCCGGGGAAATTTACGCTTTGGCTGAGCAGGACGTTTTTGTATGACAATGACATGTTAAAGTCGTATAGTAGCTTTAGCGTCCAATTATAGTATTATTGAATTCAATACATTAATATTGTATGGAAGGGGGACGCGATGGAAATTATGATTGAATATTGGTTCTCCAATATTGAAAGTTTGAGAAGCACTGACTTAGAGTTATAGTCTGAAGTTTCTATGAATTTTGTAGTCATCTGTGTTATTCTTATAACACAGTGGTACTTCATCCCAATTATTCGCCCTGTTGAGTTGATATCTCTTTCACTTCCACTTTACACACATTTCAAAAGTATAATGCCCTGCTAAATTCAGCAATCATTTCTATTTATTATAAATGTTTTAATTTGATTATTATATATCTCTGAAATATTATATTCTGTGTTGGACGAGCAAGAGCATCCAAACAATTGGTGAAAATTGTCAACAAATATCGTTATTCCACATAAAACTATATTAGACTATTAGACAGAACAAAATGTGCAATCCTATTGATTGATTATTTATAAATTGTTATGTGTCTTTAATGAAACGCTTCATTTTTTTTAAATATTAGTCAATTTTTCTGTAAATTTACATTATAATCGTATACATTAATACGTGTTACATGCTGTTAGTTCTACGTAGTATGCCATCGAAAAATGCACTAAAAGAAGTGTAGCTATCTATAAAAAAGTGCATCTCTGATTACAAACGTATCTACATATTTTCTTTTCTAACAACTCCTGATAGCTTAGTTTTTCACAAAAGTTTAAGTATAAAAAGAACAAAAAAGAAACGTTTAAAATCAATCTAATAAATCAAGAATATTTTTTTTAAAAAGTACACGTGTTTTTTAATTTCCAGTAGGGACCAAAATTAATGGGGGTAATTTAATTCTGAGATGAGAACCTGTTTGCAGTTTTCAATGCATAGAGTCTCGATATTCTCAAGCTCCATCATTTGAAATAGTTTAACAATTATAAATATGTATAAACAAAAATATTTGCAAGAGAGGTTAATAATGAATATAACCATAATTAACAATAATGTAAATGAGCAAAGAAACTCTAATCTTACCCGATGTATACAGATTCCACAAATGTACTGACTCAATGCATTAAAAAAAAACACAGCAATACTAATAATAAAGGCACCATCTATATATATTTTTAGTAACTAAACTTAATATAAGCATATATTAAGAATATTATATAGTATAGACTAAATATATTAAGAAATATAACAATAAAATTATATACTATAAAATAAATAGAAATGGATACTTAAAATAAAATAATTAAATAGCTATAACTTTGATGACATATATTTATAAATAAAATTAGCTGGATAGTTATAGTCTAGGCAACTTTGAAAGAATTTTTTATAATTATTAATTCTCAATACTTCTTCAGATACTAAATCATTATTTCTTTTTATATAATTTAGAATGATATTTCTAAAAATTGAAATTTGAAGGGTACTATTCCAATATGGCATTTTTATAACATTAAAATCAAAAGAGTCTCTTTTATCAAAAATATTACTTTTTAGCATATTATTTTCAACTTTTAATTCTAGATCAAGGAAATTTGCTGACTCTATATTGCAATTGGTTTTTAATAGTTTCAGGTAGGTTGGATAATAATTAAATATAGGAGTAAAGTCAACTTTATTACTGAAAATAATTAGATCATCGATGTATCTAAAAAAGTAACAAGAGTCTGTATCAATTTTTTCATTCTCGTAATAGTGTAAATAGATATTAGCCAGACTATTACTAGCTGGGCCACCCTGTGGCAGACCTTTAAATTGTTGATAATATGAGTCATTATGAAATATGTGATTTTCTTTCAAAACAAATTGTATAATAATATTATATTTATCATAGTTTATCAATTTATTTAATGAATATTTAATATAAACATTTCTAAGTACTTTAATCATATCCTCTATATCAATAGAGTTGAATAAGTCTTCAAAATCAAAGCTATGCAAAGATTTAACACTCTTACCTTGCATATTCTCAACGATATCTTTACTATTCTTTACAATAATGGAGTTTGAGATATTGTCTAGAGCAGGGGTCGCCAAAGTGGTCTATATAGACCCCTAGGGGTCTATCTAACAACAGTATGGGGTCTATTTGACCCAAGGGGTCGAATGGGGGTCTATTGGGACTCGAAGGAAAAAAACAGTTCTTAATACGCAAATCACACATATCTAACTGCGTACGTAAAAATTTAAAATATTTTTATAATTGACTTAATATTATATTCTTTATAGAAAATAAAATAATAAATCAGAAAATAATTAAAAACTTATTAAAAATTTGACAATACATAAATTTTGGACTAATATAAATATAAAGCAAAAATATGTGAAACTTTACGAAATGGCTCAGCCATTTATGCTGGAGTTTCCAAGTTCGTATATGGTTGAAGCCGGTTTCAGTCACGTTAATTCAATTTTAACTAAAAACAGAAATAAATTAAATGTGGAGCTTCGAGGGGATTTACGGTTAAAATTGACTAATTTCGAACCCAATATAGCGAACCTTGCCAAGAAACACCAGGCACACTCATCTCATTAAGAAGTAAAAAATCTGTAGCTACTTTACTTACTGTTTCTGATTTATTAAATATTTAGACTAATATATAGTTTTATTTTAATTACCTGAAAAATACAATTGTGGGGGTCTATGGAGATTTCGAAAAATTATATAGGGGGCGATGATCAAAAAATTTGGCGACCCCTGGTCTAGAGTGTGTTGTATAACCTTTTGCAACACCTTGCCTGGCTGTGTAATATAGGTATTAAAACCATTAGTAATAGTTCTGAATTTAATTGGACACTTATGAAATTTTGGTGTTAGAAAAATATAAGGAAAATAGATATTCTTTGTATATAAATCTAGTTTTTTATAAAAAGCTGAAATACGGTTACTGATTTCTTTCTCTATATTGCTGCTATTAGATTTAATAAACGCATTATTGTTTTGAAACTGTTTGTTAAGTATAAAGTTATAAAACCAATTGCAAATGATTGCATAGTTGCCCTGAACTTTATCTACATATACAATAATGAAATCTTTTTGAAGATTTGAAATTTGGTGTTTTATATCTTTATAAGAAATATTTTTATCAGTTTTATAGTTAAGATTAAGTAACTCACTCAAAACTTTGCATTTAAACTCATTGAATGCTTCGAAAGGAAAGTTGTATTTAATTGCTATTTTTGTAATGAAGTTATTAATATCTTTAGAAATTTGTGCTTTAATAGCTTTATTATTATTAGAACGCATAATTCTAAAGCCAGTACCCTTAACCATTAATTCTCTGAGAGTTTTATCTTTAATAATATTTAAATTACCAGATATGACATGTTTATGATATTCATCTATGAAATCTACATAATTATGACAATTACATACAATATTATTATGTTGCAAATTAATAGAATTGTAGTTATATATATTAATGAGCACCAAAGATAAAGAAACAAATAGATATTTGAAGTAATAAGATGTATGGGTGCTGTGCAGAGTATTATAAACATTAGAATAGCTCATAAAAGGAAATTTAAGTTCATCACACACATTTCTTGTACCCCGTTTAATCTTCAAATAAAAACATTTTTTACTTTAATTGATTTAAAAAGGATTATTCTGATATGAAAATAGAATGTGTTAATTTCAGCTGGAAATACTCCAATAATATCATCGAAAAATGTTTATTACCTTATATATATATATATATATATAAAGTTCAAATCAATAGAATTTAATAAAAATTCTTATGATTCTTATGATGCAATTATTGTTTGCATGAATGAAAAAATATATTTGTTAAAAAAAGGCAATTTTTTAATTTTCTTTTACATTTATTCCTTGTTTTTACTTTTTGAAAGATAATTAATCTTCGGTAGTTTGGAAGTATGTTTATGAGCTGCATGGGCAGCAAATATGGGAAGAGTCAATAATATTTCTATTCAATATTACCGGGTAAAGAATAGTAGAAACTGTTGCGAGATCAATTCAAATAACCATTAAAACTCGTATAGGATCAAATGTACCAGTTTCGAGAGTGAGTCACTGCTTGAAATCAGATCAAAATTATGAAACTCATTCGCAAAAATGCTTTGTAGTAGTTCTTTGAGACAATGAGTGTTTGTCAACATGTATGGTATACGATTACTTGCGACAACTTTTTTTAAAGATGGAGATATGGGATTTTTTGTGGTTTTTATATTTGGTTTAATACATTTTATGAAAAATATGCTAAAATTAGGAAGAGAAAAAGAAATTATTATTACTAAATTGGAAAAAAATTGTTTAAAATATACAAAAAATAACGTAAATTCGGGCCATTCTGTTCAAAAATTGATGAACAAATTTTTAACTTTTCAATTCTGATGTGTTGTTATATTATTAATTTTTCCATGACCTTCTGGATAAGATATATTTTAAATTTTACAAAAACTAGGGCATTTTATCATAGTTATTATATGAAATTGCTTAAAATATCAGTGATTATATTAACATAAGGGACTATAAATTTTCTAATAAAACAGTGATTGATAAATCTGAAGGTTAAAACACTTCTACTATTATACAGAACATACACAAAAAATTTCTGTTAATTATTTTCAAAACTTTTTCAGCAATCACTGTCCAAGTTTGAACATTTTCAAAAAAACATATTTCGAGTAAAACGTGTTTTAAAGAGAGAGAGAGAGAATGACATATCTTGCTTAAAGTAATGGCATTACTTTTACTAAAACCCTTGCAGTATTTTTCCTAGTGAACTTAAAATAATTAATTGTGCATTTTTATAAAGTTAATAAGTGGCCTACAAAATAAAATCATAAATAAAATTTGTCAGTTTTAGGCAAAATTTACAATTTTAAGGTAGTCAGATACCTTAAAGCAGCACGAAACCCGTTGGCAACTAACCTCATAATTTTAAACCGAGGTCAAGTGACGAGGAAGATATCCGTGATGACACCCCACTATTTGAACTTCTATAACAGCCTAACGTTAGGACTTGGAACCACTAAGGATTTAATTTGTATCTGCCCCCTAAACGGTGGGTCTCCAGCGTTATCAGGACTCGAAACCACGATCATGATCACCAAGCTACACCACGACCAATGTTTACAACGGTAGATAAAACAAAGGCAGTTGATATTCTATTATATATATATATATATATATATATATATATATATATATATATATATATATATATATTATATATATATATAATATACAGGGTGTTTAATAAATGATGGGAGTAACTTTAAGGGGTGATAGTACACATCAAGACGAGTAACAGTAAATAGGAAACCAAGTGTCCCAAACGTCTTCCGAAGGAGAAAAGCGCCATCAAAGTTTAGGGTCCTAAATTTCAAATGATGATAAAAAAGAGAAAAATGGATCGATTCATTTGCGGTTTTCACTAAAATCATTCTTTAAATTAGTATTTTCTTTAAAAAAAGTTTTAAAGACAAAGTTAAAAAAATGCCGTTAGAGGGCGCTCTAGACTTTGGAGTACCGAACAACTACCTTTTACCAGTATTTTTTTTTATTTTGTTAAATGTTGGCAAAAGCTTAGATATTAACTTGAATTTTGAACGCAAAATTGAAACCATCGGGAGCGGTTAAGTGGCGCAAATGTAACCGCGTTCAGGGGAGGGGGAATTGAAATGCTCGTATGTAATGATCAAAATAAAAAACGATAAAGCAAACTTTAAGAGACGATAGTACAATACCAAAACAAGCAACATTCATCAAAGAAACCATACTCGTAATTTTAACCCGAAGGTGATAGAGGGCACTGTAACAGATTTCGTTTTAAGAGACAAAAAAGGAAACAAAAAACATTTACGTTATAAAAAAAAGTTTAATTAGAATTGATTACAATAGCTGTTCGAAACACTGACCAATAGAGGCGATGCATGCGGTACAACCGCGAAGAAGGGATTCACGAACCCTTTGAAACACGCCAGGAGTATCGCGCACCTCTCCTGCAGCTGCCGAAAGTCTGGCGACGAGTTCTTCTGCAGATTCGATAGGTGTCTAATAGATAAGACTCTTCAGGTGTCCCCACAAAAAGAAATCCAGGCATGAGAGATCGGGCGATCGCGCTGGCCAAGGGACAGGACCACCTCGTCCAATTCACTGATTTGGAAAGGTTGCGTTTAGATAATTTCTCACTTCTGGCGCAAAATGAGCTGGTGCTCCATCCTGCTGGAACCACATTACTCGCCGGATACGAGGGGGAACATCTGTCATCATTTCCGGCAGCACCTGTTGCAGAAAGGTAAGATATTTTTTTCCATTCAGGCGTTCTGGCAGAAGATAAGGTCCAAGTAGATGGTCACCAATTATTCCTGCCCAAACATTTATGGAAAATCGTCGCTGATATGCATGTGTTGAAGACGCATGCGGATTTACATCTGCCCATTGGTGGGAATTGTGGGTGTTAAATGTACCGTCACGTGTAAATGTACATTCATCTGTAAAAAGCACAGTTGCACCAAAATCGGGATTTAGGGTGTTCTTCTGCAGATATCAGTGAGCAAAATCCATTCGACGAGGAAAATCCCTTTAAGTCAGTTCCTGGACACGTTGGACATGAAAAGGATGCATACTTTCATCCTTTAGTACTCGCCATGTCGTGGAGGGTGATACTTCAATTTGACTCGCGTGCTTGTATTTGGATGATCAGCCACCACATATCCAGAATTTTTTCTTCCACAGCTACCGTTCTGTTAGACTTCGCACGGCCTGCATTTGAACGTGCACCAAAAAAGGATCATGTCTCACACAACTGTCTGTGCAAGCGCACAAATGTTTTATCATTGGGCAATCGTCTGTTGGGAAACTTTTTTCCGTACAATCGTCGCGCCTCTGCACTATTCCCATTTGCAGATCCGTAGATGAAGTGAATATCAGCCTTTTCTTGATTAGTGAAGGGCAACATCTTTCGTTACGTTTGTACCGTGATTTACACTTGCACACTCGGATCAGTGGCTTTTATCTTAATAACAATTTGCATATGCGTTCTTCTTCTTCCCCATATCACAATTTCATGTTCTTCTTCCAGAAACTTGCAGCTATAACACTTGCATGGATAAAATTTGAAGATGCTCTAACACGTTTGCGTTTGAATTCAAATCATGCATTTTCTAATCAAAGTTGATTGTTTTTATGTTGTACTATCGCCTCTTAAAGTTTGCTTTATCGCTTTTTATTTTGATCATTACATACGAGCATTTCAATTCCCCCCCCCCCTGAACGTGGTTACATTAGCGCCACTTAACCGCTCCCGATGGTTTCAATTTTGCGCTCAAAATTCAAGTTAAAATCTAAGCTTTTGTAAACATTTAACAAAATTAAAAAAAATACTGGTAAAAGGTAGTTGTTCGGTACTCCAAAGTCTAGAGCACCCTCTAATGGCATTTTTTTTAACTTTGTGTTTAAAACTTTTTTTAAAGAAACTACTAATTTAAAGAATGATTTTAGTGAAAACCGCAAATGAATCGATCCATTTTTCCGTTTTTTATCATCATTTGAAATTTAGGACCCTAAACTTTGATGGCGCTTTTCTCCTTCGGAAGACGTTTGGGACACTTGGTTTCCTATTTACTATTACTCGTCTTGATGTGTACTATCACCCCTTAAAGTTACTCCCATCATTTATGAAACACCCTGTATATATATATATATATATTATGTATATATAATATATATATATATATATATATATATATATATATATATGTGTATAATATAACAGATAATATGAATTCATGACAAAATTCAAGCAGCCAATTCCTAAAAATTTTATATTCTATGCATATTCCGATGGGTTCATTGTCATAGTATTTGTTATACATTTATTTTCGTTTACATTACGAATATCAATTCTGCTTCGATTGCCACCACAGAGGAAAATATTTTATTTCCCTTCACCTTTTCTTTTAAGGATGTTTGAAATATTGTTGCAGTTCCGGATACTGTTTTTTATTTGGTAGTTCTCCATTTTAACACTTTTATTCTGTTTCCTTTACAAAGCAACTCGATGTTTAAATATCAATAATTTAGATGCCTGTTCTACGCACCTTCTCGCAATTGATACTTTCTTTTTTTACTAGAATCGGTGGTATTTGAAGGGAAGGTATTTTGTTTGTTTGATTGCAACCATTTGTTTTGTTCCACACTTGTTTCAATGGAATTTTTGGTTAAATTTGTGAGGTGTTAAAAAAAAAAACTTTTGATATTTTATGTTTGTTTCAGTATATTTTAAAGCTACTTTTAGTCTTGTTTTTTTTTCTTCTCTGGTTCTTGATATGTTTTTAACGACAGTGGAACCTTTACAAACATTTGATTCAAAAAACCACTCACATGGCTCTGTTTGTTCACATCGGGGATAAACTATTGTTTATGACTTTTTCAGAACTGATTTAAAACTGGAATTATAAATACGAATAATACTTTCTATCTAGGAAGAAATCAAACATTTACAATCATTTAAGAAAATTTGATTCTTGTGTAATTGCATTACGAATTGTGGACTCTGGTATTTATTGCAAGATTGCAAAGCAGTAGCACATCAATATTAGTCAATCTAGTTTGTATCCACCAGTATATTAAATTTTTATTATAAATACATAATAATAAAGCTATTTCTTCTTCCAAAAATTTATTGAAAGTAAGCAAATATATCAGTTGTGTAAATTTCTAATGGTTTATTTAAAAAAAAATCATCATCTACTTTTTCCATAGCTCAACAGCCCTGAGTGGGCCCTGACCTACTACAGAAGTCTTCTCAAGGCATCTTTACTTTTGGCAACAGTTATCCAGTTTATAACCTTTAAAATATTAAGATCTTTTTAATACAATCAATCCATCTTAGCGCGGGTTTTCCCCGAGGTCATTTCTAATGAACTCTGCCAGAAAGGTTTTCTTGCATCACCGATCTCCATTCATTCTAGTCAGATGACCAGGTGGCCGTGGTAGCTAAGTGTTCTAGGAATCGGATCGTGGTTAGCGTGTCATGAGTTCGAACCCAGTACCACTGAAGACCCGCCGTGTAGGGGAGCGATTCACGTTAAATCTGTCGACAGCTCAAACGTCTTCCCGTTGGTGTGGTGTGGTAGTTAGGAGAGGGGGTGCCAGCTCAGGTGTCGTCCGCGTCACTTGACCATGGTTCAAAATTACGCGGACCGTCCCGAAAAGCCCTCGTGTAGCTGAACAGTGGGAAGTTAATATTCCCTCACTTACTCAAGCCAGATGACCAGCCCATTCAATTCCGTGTACTTTGATGGATTTTACAATATCAGGTTGCTTGTAAAATTTAAAGAGTTTTAAATTAGATCGTCTAAATGATCCATTCACTTGAACCCTACCAATAATGTAACGTAAGATATTTCTCTCGAAAATTAAAGCTTAATCAAAAACCTTTAACACCTCCTAACGAAAGAAAATCAATGAATGAAAAGTTTTTATTGAAGTTTTTCAGTAAGAGTTTTAAAATTTTCTTTCAAAGAAAAATCTTGAATAATTTTTGTAATACACACAAAATATCTGTCTCTCTGTTATGCATGTAAGCATTTATAAATAGAGCTGTTTGTATAAAATGTAACACCATGAAGGAATCATCGGAGTTAATGGCGTGCACAGTGATCTGATGCTGAAAGCGTATAAATAGAGGGTTGTAGCGGGATGTTGAAAATGATTATTTGTTAGTGGCGGACGTTTAGTGAGACCTATGCATGCATCTACAATGAAATAAGTAGAAATTCCAACAATTTACTGCGTTTGAAAGGGGGAAGATTATCAGCCTTCAAGAAGAAGAATTTTCCTATCGTGCAATCGGAGCTCCTGTGCAGCGGAAGAGTTCCACAGTGATTCGAGTTTTGAAGCAGTGGACCAACGAGCACCGAAAAACTCGTAAAACTGGCAGTGGTCGATGGAAGGTAACGTCAGTGCAAGATGATCGACACCTGCTCCGCATGGCGGTCAATGACCGTACAGCTTCATCCAAGCAGTTGGCAGCATGATGGTCTACTGCTACAGGTGTACTAAGGTCGGCTTCGTCAATTCGTCGGCGTCTGCTGCACCGTGGGTTGTGTGCAAGGGTACTTTTATACAGGATCCCCCACCCGGCAAACCATCGATGGCTGTGTCGTCAATGGGCTCATGAACACAGATCCTGGCAAGCTGATTGGCACCAAGTTGTCTTTTCAGATGAATCACGCTTAAATTTGTGGGACCATGATGGCCCATTCGTGTTCGACGCTTTGCTGGTGTACGCTGCCTTCCAGAGTGCGTTATCGGACGATATAGTGGCCTAACACTTGAAGTTATGGTTTAGGGGCGATTCCTTATCATGGACGATCCAATTTGCTACGAATTGAGCTTAATTTTAATAGCAACAGTTACGTCCGTGAAGTGCTACATCCGGAAGTCGTTACATTTTCTGTAAGGCATCCCTGGTGCTATCTTTCAGCAGGATAATGCACACCCACATATTGCAAAGGCTGTTCGAGACTTCTGTTCAGCCCAACACATGCAACATTTTCCTTGACCTGCTTATTCACTGGATATGTCATATATTGAGAACGTGTGAGATTTGGTTGGTCGGAGTCACGCTCGTGATATACTTCCTGCAGCTTCAAAAGACGAACTTTTGCTGCGTATAAAAGCAATATGTAATTATCTTCCACACAAAGACTTTCAAAATCTGTTTGACTCCATGCTGCGTCGTATATCATCAATTATGGCTACACCAAATACTGATTTCGGACACTTAATATTGTTGTTGTTTTTTTGCTTTGAAAGTTTCGTCAATTATTTGCACTAATACAAGTCGTTTGTGCATTACATTTCATTTAATTCTGATGATTCCTTCATGATGTTGCATTTTTAACAAACAGCAGTATATATGTAATGCATTCCTATTTTTTTAATGTAGTAATGACAAAAGAAAGACCGAGTAACAAACAAAACCGTATTGAAGCCTTTTTAACATTAGAGAGAGAGTTTTCACACGCAAATTTATGTAAATAATAAAAAGAGAGAATTCAAGATCCTGTCAGCAAGAGTGCAAAAATCTAGACCAAAAGTTATTCCTTGTTCTACATTATACAGAAGGGAAACAGGAAAAAAATATAATAATATTATGTTTTGTTATCACACATGTTCAAATCAAGATAAATACTATTTATTTTTAGGAATTACATATGCTTCTAATAAGAAAGTTTCCAGCCATTCAGTAAGTCAAATGTAAGCAATTAATGTATTTCTTTATTAGTAAACCGGCCAAAAACTTAAGGTGTAATCCTTTTGAGGAAGAATCATGCATAAATCTTTAAAAATATTGGTTTTAATCATTAAATACTATATGAAATGAAACTAAGGTTTTCGAAATCAGGTATTCGTAATTATTATTTAGATGTTATAAACAAATACGATTTGAATTTTAAGTACAAATTAATGTAATTTACTACATATATACGGGGGATGATCAGAAAAAAGGGTTACAAGCCGCAGCATTTAGTAACTACGTATTCTGTAAAAAGTTTTTTCCACAGAGTGGAGACGAATGGTGCAGCTTATTATAGAGCTGGTGTACGGGTAGGTAGTGTAAATTCACAGACGGTTCAGGTTATTTAAATGGCAAGACGCTTAGAAAATTGGTCTCGTTTGGAAGTGCAAGCGATAATTCGATTTTTATGGGCAAAGAATGTATCCGCATTTGACACTCACAGCCAAATCCGGGGAGTTTATTGCGAAGAAGCAATGAGCAGACAACATGTAGCGAAATGGTGTCGCTCTTTTCAGTCAGGCAGACAGGATGTTGAAAACTGCAATATGGCAGGGAGTGGTCGGCCAAGTTCTTCGACGACAATCATCCCCAACACAGCCCAGATGTGGCACCCAGTGACTATTTCCTGCTTTCGATATTGAAGGAGCACTTATCCAGCAGACGGGGTTCAATTCAGACCGTGCTGTTGTAATATCCACCCAAACCTGGCTCAATGGGCTTCAAAATGATTTCTACAAAGTCGGGTTAAGCAAGTTGGTTCTGTTTTCTGATAAAGGCCTACACATACTTTGTGATTATGTCGAAAAGTTATGGACTCGTAGTCCTCTTAATTCTCGTTTGTATTTTCCATCTATTGTTAAAAAATATTTCTTTATTAACTTGTAACCTTTCTTCTCTTATAACCCCTCGCATAATAAATCAAAATTGGGCTCTAACAAATGTAATTTAACCCGTTCACACAGGACCATGACCACATATATGAGACGACGTGTTTCTTCCTCCAGGGCCCACGGTATCATATATGTGATTGCTCTTTCCCTTCTCTGTGGCCCATGCTCACACCGGTGAGATTTGAGTTTGGAACGTTTTGAAAAAAAATTTTCAAGGCACTAGATGGCGGTTATAAAGTCCGTTTATTTTCGAATACTGTCTCAAAATACTTTGAACTTCAGTATGTGTTTTCGGCTGCGTGTTTTTTTTAAAACTAGATTTGGGATATTTATGAATGTAAACAACTGCACACTTTTTCGAGAAAATCGGACACATTTCATTTAAAGGTTCATTATTTATTGCGCTCTGGATTTTTGTTTATTGCTTGACTAAATTTTTAAAATATGAAAAGCTTATTAGTTAAATTGGGCATCAAGCATTCATAAAGAGTACTTTTTTTATTTAAATGAAAAATTTTCTTTAAAATTCGCAATTGTTTATTTTTTCAAATTTAGCGAAAATTTTTGTACTGTGTCTTCAGATATTACCAATGATAAATTGTAAATTTTAACGTATTTGATTGTATTAAAGATTTTACGTGAATTTTTCAAAGAAATTTGGCTTAGCAGTAAAATTTCCTGGTCCCATGCTTGCGTATTTTCTCGGTAATTGCAGGCCTAGAAAAACGTTTCTTTATCCATTTGCCGGTCCTGAAGAGGTTAAAAGGGGTCTCATGAGTGTTAACTTTCTCTAGAGAGCTGGAAATATAAACAATATTCAAATACATACAACTCTTTGAAATTAACCTTAAATAATTCGAATCTTTTACACATTATTTATAAAAAAATGGGGCTTCAGAAAAGTGTAAAATGTTTGAGATATAATCATAATTTTGAAAATTATAAGCATATGAAAATAAAAAAAAAATTTCCTTAAGAAATATTAATTAAGTTTTACGTTGCGATGCTATTTTCAAAAGTATAGCTTTAATTACTAGCAATAAATTGATTTATAAAGTTAAATGCACCCTTATTACACCGTAATAGTATTAAATAAATAGAATAATAAATTAAATTTTATTAGAAATTTCAATATTTTAAAAATATTTTAAAATACAAAAGATATATCATTCTTAAATTACTAGGATTTAAAAAGTTACAGTTTATAATTCTATAAGGTTTTATACATCAAAGGCTAAGACGTAAGAATTACTTAATATTTATTACAAATTTTTTTCTTATTTGCATATGCTTATAATTTTTAAAATTATGAATATATTTCAAACATTTTGCAATATTTTGAAACCATAATACTTTGTAAATAATGTGTAAAAGATTCGAATTATTTTATTTAAATAAAAACGAAGTATATCAGTTTGAAAATTGTTTATATTTTCACCACTCGAGACAAAATTAACACCCCTGAGACCTCTTAGTGTTTAAAAAAGTGTAATTTAAATCTAATCTAGTAAATAATCTAATATAAAAATGTGCTAGTAAATTTTTTACTGTCATTTATGGTGTCTATGTAAGAAAATTTATTCAAAGGTGATTAAAGATGCTTTTTAATTAATTATTTACTTCTCTTAAGTTGAAAAGTATTTACACACACACACACACACACATACATATATATATATATATATTATATATATATATATTCTTTTCATTTTTAGTTAAACCAGCAATCGAAACGGATACTCTCCTGGCACCCTGACGTGCAGGCGTTCAGGTTGAAACTAAAGTGACGTACCGCGTCCAAGGGAGAGCGCACCCTGTTATCATCTATCTTTCCCCCGTCCCCAATTGGAACGTCAATCTCCGCTGAAGACTACACTTAGAGTAGTTTTCTATTACAAGTGTTTTCCGGAAATCGATCTACGGATTCCTCTGGTCACGGGCCCATTTATCTTGAACTCTTCAGCTATTATCTTCATGTGTGGAATGCTATCAAGAGCTTTTGCGTCGCAACATGTAATTTATATCCGACGAGGTTTTCCGTAGCTAATGAAACGTTTCATTAAATATATACTCGTCTCCAGTTTGCAGTTTTGAGATACCAGACACGAAATTAAATGGTTATGTTAATGGTGTTGCAGTTAAAGTATTCAGGTATTACCGAATTGAAATAGTTTGTTGCGAAATGAATTAGATGCGAGACAAATCGAAGAAACTGCATTGTGTGTTCAAAAATGTGTCGAAGGTTTGGCATTTGATTTTAATTCAATTATAGAAATATCTTTCATAAAAGTGTTTTTTGAAGTTATTAAAACCTTTTGTGTGTGTTTTCTTACATGTAGAATGAAATGGAGAAATCCCAAAATACTTTAAGAACTATTTAAGTGCTTTCAATAACAATACATTTTCTGTGTTGTTTTGATTGCAATTTTTATCCTTTGACAAAATGACGTAAAATCTCTCTCTCCTTTGCGTTTTCTAAGAGAGAAATATTGTTTTTGGCGATATTTTATAAATTATAACTCTATGCATTAAACTGCAATTATATTTATTAGAAACATAGATAGAATTCTTAATTATTTATTCTTTTATGCATTTTTTTAAAAAACTTTATTCGATTTAGGAATTGGATGTAGTTTGCATAAAAATAATTGGAGGAAGTTCTCATATAAATTGTGTGTGTATAAGGTTTATATAAGTAAAAAACTAATATGAAATACATATATTCAGACAGTCATTTATTTTATGTAATGAAAATAAATTTTAAAATTAACATTCTAAATAACAATTTTTAGCGATATTAGATAATTTTTTGAAACCATCTTATGATTTCAAATCTCTTATCTCTTTTTACATAAGTAAAAAACTAATATGAAACACATATATTCAGATAGTCATTTATTTTATGTAATGAAAATAAATTATAAAATCAACATTCTAAATAACAATTTTTAGCAACATAAGATAATTTTTTGAAACCATCTTATGAACCTTAATTAGTTATTTACATAGTTGCAGTTTATCTAACTGAAAAAAGTGTAGAGGGATTGAAAACAAAATAATCTACATGGCGAATAGAATATTATTCATTAATTGATGGTTTTTGTGCATTTTTCAAAGCAATTATCGTTTTTATTTCTAATTAATTTGCTTTATAGGGAAGAATTTTTTGATTAATTTCTTTAAAAGTGTAATGCTTCAATAAAACTACTTCTTATGGGTCTATTTGTTTCAAAGAAATCGTGTATTAGGAGTGCACAAGCTATTTATTTTCAATAAGAATATTTTTCGTTGCATTCTTTTTCTTTTCTGTCAATAACTTGCTTATGTTTTATTTAAAGAGAGAGATCTTCTTCTGATTTAATGTTGATATTAACTGTTAACAATATAATTTTAAAAGTAATGAATGCGAATGAAATTAAAATTAAACGGTTAAATAATTTGAAGGTTAGATTGTAATCTTTTTTTTTATTCGAAAAAGCTACAGATGAATAATTCAAACATGTAGAAAAAAGAAAATTACAGATACACTGATTTCTATACTTTTATTTGCATTTAAAATCCAGTTCAATGAATAAAAAGTTTCATTCTTAAAATTTTAAATAGTTCATATATTTCTCTCTCTTCAAAGATTGATTCATTTTTAGGCCTTCGTAATTTTTAAATTAAATCATTTCTCAACGTTAGATTTTCCATTATTCAGAACTAGAATACATGCAATCATCTTTTATTTTCCCAAACTAAATTTTTTGGTTGTTTAATATTTTATAATTTTTAATAAGTAAACTACGATTTAAGATTTCCAACTCGTTGCCAAAATAATTTCACAAATACAAATTAGACGCGCAATTTTGATTCATGGAGATACTTGTTCATAAATTCAATTCTTATATTGTAGTAAGTTTAGATCCAAAATAAATTTTTATTTTATTCACGTTAAGGTGTTAACTATAAATTACCACTTGTATCAAGTTTTCTCTTCATAGCAGCAGCGCTTGTCATTTTCGTTAATTGATTATGCGTTGCTGAAATTTACAGAGCATCAATTGCATATCCATTTAATTTATTTTCGATATCGAAAACAGTTGTTGCGAAATTACTTCACGATATACAGAGTACGAAAAGAGAAATCGTGAAAGAAATCAAACAAGCTGACAAGAAAGATATTGCACAATATCATCAACTAAAAGATCGATACATCTTCCCGTCGTGTGAACTCCCGAAGGTTTAGTATTAATCAAGTCCAGTTCCAAACGGCTGCAAATATTGGGATATCTTAGCTTCCACATCAATACCCTGTCTATATCGATCACAGGCTTTACGGAAAAGATAACTCTCATAGAACTAAACCGATAACAGCTTCAAAGCATGCTGTATGTACTTATGGATCACTTACAAGTTTAATTCTTTCTGCTTTAAAAATTTTCTCGTAGATTTGAACTAGATGAAGTTATTTGTTACTTTTAAGTTGACATGTTAGTGGATGTTTTAAATTATGTAATGCCGTTTAGGATTCTTCTTTAAAATTAAATTATGTATAATAATTTGAATGTTTTTGTTTATAAATTTTTATATATACTCATGTCGAAAATTAGGGTCACAAACATGTTTTTCGTCATAATTTTAAAATGAGTCAAGAAAAACTGTGCGATAGAATAGTTAGTTTTTGCAAAATTATTGGTTTGAGACCGTTCAAGCATATGGGAATTTTTCCTCAGGTTTTGTGAATGTTGCATTAAAACAAACAAATTAGTCTTTTTGCAGAGAGGATGACTTCTCATAAACGTTTAGATGGACTCTTGAGATGAATAGCCGTTGGCAGGCTTGAAAGATGCCAGTCTGAAGGGGGGCGAGGGGTTCATGGGTACAAGAGGCCTGAAAGTGGTCTCCCGGTTAGGGAGTCAATTCCAATAGAGTGGTACAGTTGCCAGGAAGGTCAGCCAAGGTCGCCATAAAACATAGCCATATGTACAGGATAGCTATTTGGCATCAAGAGCACGATGACATAGGCGAATAAAAGGGCCCTTCAGCTTGCTCATGACCTAGCTGTTGTGTCTGAAAGAAGAATTTCAATGCAAATAGCCTACATCAGTCTTGCAGAGACTAGCCTTTACTCCCGGTTACCAGTCTCGTATGTTCCTTTGACTGCATACAGCAGGTAAAAACGATTATTGTGGAGCTGAAAGCATCAGTCGTGGACACTACAAGAATGGAGACGTGTTCTTTTTAGTGATGAGTTGAAATGTAGCAGACAAAGGGACTTTTGATGATTATTCATCTGGAGAGAAAGTAGAGCTCGCTTTCATCACCCGACATAACAAAAATCGATGGTGGTAAATGGAAACTTGTATGCGGTGACAAAATGTTGGGTAGTTGTACACCACTGTACGTTTTCGATGCGGATACTTTCAACTCACGGCGCTATAGGGATGAGATTTTGGATGTTTATGTAAGGTTTTTCTTGGTGGTATGGGCCCGGAAAACATTTTTATGGTTGATAATGTGCGGCTACACAAAACTCACATTGTTCATGAATTTCATGAAGTAGCAGATATTTGCTGTATGTATTTGTCCTCGAAGTCTCCGGATCAGAATTCTATTGAATATGTTTAGGATGGCTTAGGAGAAGCCATTTCTCAGCTTAGCTGTCCTCCCAGGAACCACAGGGAGTAAAAGTCCCGCTTTTGGAAGAATGGGCTTTGTTGGCACAAATACTTATTGAAACCTTATAAACAATATGATAGCTCATTTTAAGGATTTATATAGCAGTTCACATTGGTAACATTCCATCTAAAACAGGCTTTTCCCGAGTTAAATGCTTTTTCTCTAATTAATGATTTCCCCCGTTTTGATAAAACTTTTATCTTAATTCAAAATTAAAATCTTTTCTATATTTTTATGTTCTTATAATCTTTCTCACACCGCAACCTGTCCCTCAGCGTAATTTCCTGACAACGTACTGAATAGTTCATCAGTTTTCATAGATTTTATTTTTGTGACCTTAAGGTATTAGACTGGTTGCGACCACTTTTTTATTTTTAAAAATTGGAGATATATAGAGTTTTTTTATGTCTTTGGATTTATTTAATACATTTTAAGAAAAATATGCTAAAATTAAGAAGAGAAAAAGAAATTATTATAACTAGAATGGGATAAAATGGGTATAAATTGACAAAAAAATAACATAAACGCGGTCCATTCTGTACCAAAGGTTTAGGAACAAATTTTCAATTTTTCAATTCTGATGTGTTGCTATATGTTATTCATTGTCGAAATAACTTTCGGGATAAGAGATATTTTCATTTTTACAAAAACTAGAGCACTTTATCTCAGTTATTATATGAAATTGCTTAAAAAAACAGTGATTATATTCACATAAGAGACTGTAAGTTTTGTAATAAAACAGTGTTTGATAAATGTGAAGGTTAAAACACTTCTACTAGTATACAAAATTCGCACAAAAAATTTCAGTTAATTATTTTCAAAACTTTTTGAGCAATCGCTGACCCTGTTTGAACATTTTCAAAAAATCACATTTCGAGTAAAACGCATTTTAATGTATGACATTTTGCTTAAAGTAAATGCATCTGCTTTTGCTAAAACACTTGTAGTGTTTGTTCTAGTGAACGGAAAATGATAAACAAGGTATTTTTGTAAAGCTAATAAGATGGCCTAAAAAATAAAATCACAAAAAAAAATTTGTCAATTTTCGGCAAAATTCTCAATTTTAGGTTTGTCGGATACTTTAATTCTGGACATGGAGTTTAGAATTGAATTACTATTTTTTATATTATACTTTTATACACTTTTATACTTTATACTTATGCAGGTTAAACCTATATACTTTATACTTTTATACTTTTATATACTTTATATACTTTTATATGCTTTTATATTTACTTTTATATAAGATTCAACTGTCATTTTAGCAGAGAAAATCCATATAAACTTATTTATTTAACACTTGTCCGAAAACCTTATGCACAAACTTTAAGAAGGATAATTAAAATTTAATTTATAAATATTTTTAGTGTACGAATTTAACTTTGGAAAGTCAAATTAGTTCTTCAAGAAATTAACTTCCAAATCTACTAGCCAAGTCTCTGCAGCCATTTCTATATTAATAAATTTTTTGATCTTATTATAAATACGAAAGAAGTTCCATTAATTGCTTCATTTTGTATTCACATTGGATGAATAAATTTAATGAGAAAATACATTTTCGATGATGAAATAAATGCAATATAAATATGAAAGTAAATTTATTGTCAGCAATGCAAATCATGATGTAAAAGATAAATATTTTGCATTGTGATTGGCAAATTAGACATAGGAATTGATTTATATTTAAAAATCTTCTTAAACTGTAAATACAACATATTTTATAAAATATAAGAGAAGTATTCTAATGTAAATATAAATATTCTATTGAAATTACTGAATTTTTTATTCTATGTTTAGGCTAAAAGTACTACGGAAGAACGAAAAAGGAATTAGCTTTAATTTGATGAGGTAGGTACATTGTTAGTTTTTAAGCTGATTCACTGTTCATTCGAAAGTTTCTAACAATTAATGTAAATTTTAATACCAAACTAAATTTGTCAAATTATATCATTCATGTTAATATTTTTTTTCAAAGTTTCACTCTACATGAAATTAATTTTTATCTTCATTTAACGTTTTCGAAAGAATAAAAAGCCCATTTACATACAAGTGGCAGAACTTTATACATTTTATTCTAAAAAATGTTCTCTATTTTTAATGTATTTATATAAGTACAAGAAAGAAAGCAAAAATAATATTATCTGGAAACACATGACATAGAGCAAATTTTCTCAATAATTTTGGCACAGAATAAATAAATTTCCTTTTACATCTATCCAACCAGAATTCCATTTTATAGAACAAAAAATAGTTCAACTAAATCTAGCCTTACAGAAATTGAAAATTGTTCTTATTCTGTTATTCTAAAGTTATAATTACTTCAGAACAAATAAGAAAACTTTTTGAAGTCAAAACATACAAACCTGCTGATTTTTCATTTGTATAAAGCAAATGTGTTAGGCTTTTAAATTATTCTGGAAGTTACTTAGATTTCAATATATTTTCAGACGAACAAGCCAAAATTTCCTATTAGATATCTGAGGAGAGTGTTAATTCAATTTATAAAGACGTAAAATATTATTAAACAAATTGATATGATTGGCTTAGAAAACATTGATAGATCAAAATTCAGTTAATATTTTAAAATTTAAATCAACCTGATTTTCCAGATCAACTATTTTTTAAACTATAAATAATGAAATAAATAGTTAATTATACTTGTAGAAAAATCATTTGAAAAAAGATCATATATTATGAAACTTTTAAATTTCACTCAGAAATACGAAAGTAAATAGTAAATGATTGTTATTTCTTAATCAAGTTAAAAGAGCTCTTACGATTTTTGAGTAAATCAGAACGATATTACTGTGACCATAACATGTGGTAAATATTCACAATGAACTAGGAAAATATTACATATATTCCCCGAAAGAGTAAAAAAAAAAAATGACTTGAGGACAACCGTATTGAACTTCAGCTATACCTATATCAATAGCTAACCAAGGCCAAGAAAGAGTTTCTCAAACTACCGAAAAGCTTTTAAAGCATCAGCAAACAGATCACGAACTCTAGTGAGGTCTTTAAACTAGTAAGGGGCCACTTCGTAGCTGCAGGTAACCTCGGAGAAACGCTTCTTAAATAAAACTCGCGCCTAATATTTTTCTAAAGAGAACTTTTCGGAGTTTCCATCAGATGTTCTGAAAACTTGCAGCCCAATGAGCTGACAGAGAAAAATTTAATCAATCAAAAGTTACTTTTGAGGTGAAACATCCAAATTTAAGTGTCATTATGTTCAAAGAAAAATAATAAAAATTTGTCTCAGCTCTGGGTTAAAAATACTTAAACTGCTATTTCGGCTTTAAGAACATGAAGTGTGGATACATTTTTAGCACATTTTAAAATGTTGAGCGCTAATTAAAATTTTTCATTTGAAAATGTATTCATATTATTAACATTAAACTCATATATATATATGCCAAACATTTTATAATTGTTTTAAAAATTAATTTTCAAGAAAAACTCCCACTTGGATTCAGATATTTCTGGGCACAATCTCCATTGTATTCTTATATGCATGGTTGGTGTATTAATTATAGTTGGAAAGGTCTATGTGTTTTTGATGTTGTTTACTCTTATGGAATCACACGTGGTTTTTCCACAATAAATTCACAGGATTCTAAAGCGGAAAAACTTATTAGTAGACTGTGTAAACTCTCTTTCATTCTCTAATGTGATTACACTTAAAAAGCGTGTGGTTAACACCACGTCACTAGTCCTTCTCTACCTGCTGAACTACTCTCCCCCACTCTGCCCCTTTTGGTTAATGATCTCACGTTTTTAAGGGAGGGAGGGAGAGTCCATTGTAGCCTCACCCTGGAACAAGGATAGGGATAGAAGAATAGTGCAAATATCTAGTTGTAATGAATTAACAGATATATGTTATGCCTAATTGCTTTTTGCATTTTGAAAAAAGCTAATATATTGTTTAGTATGAAAATAAATCTGTAGTAAATAAAAAAATAAGTTATTTTAACCTTACCAGCATATACAAGCAATAATACAAATAATTATTACATTTAGAGGACTAAAATATTTTAACTAGCTCAATATCTTATTTCACTATATTGTGGTTTTTCTTTCAGAGGAGTAATCTAAAATTGTAGAATATATATATATATATATATATATAGCTAAAACTAGAGCGTGTGTATATGTATATATATAGCTAAAACTAGCTTGTATATATATATATATATATATATATATACAAGCTAGTTTTTTTAACAATAATCATTTAAGGTGAATAAACGAGGATGTAGCACACTACATAGCATCCTGAAAATATTTCGTAAGAATATTTTATTAGTAAAAATACCCTGACAAACTGATCGTAAAAAAATGGTGGGTCATGAAGACAGGTAAATGACTGGAGAGAACTCTCAGAACAGCTGGAATTGGTCCAAATGAAAAAACCTCGCTCTAATAAATTCTCAAAGATCATTAAGAAAAATCGGCTGTGACATAAGGATAAACTCCAGATGTATTCAGAGAATAGCCAAAGGAAACCATATCCAAAAGACTTTAAAACTTTAAAGATAGAACTTTTTAGTTATAAGAAAAAAAATATAAATGCTGTGTCGCGTGTCTTCATGTCATTTCTTAGGCAGGTGTCTAAAATACTGTTTTCTTTTTCAAAGATGAACATACTATTGCTTAGATTATGTTGATGTCACATAATTAAACCCTCGTTTCGAAAACGTTAACTAATAATTTGAAATCTCAATCCTTAAGGCATTATAACACATTTTAAGAAACACTATATTTATGTAAATATCATAGAGCCTCCAAACGAGAAGTTTTATACTAATCAATGAGTACTAAACAACTAAAGTAAATCTTACAATTACTTTTCATGAGTATTTTGGCTAAATGGAAAATAAATTGAAATTTAATTTTTCATGATAATGTTAAAAGCAATGTACCCATCATTTTTCACAGAGTTTCAGCAAATAATCATTGTTTAATAAACTGTAAAGTAATTTTATAGTGTGTTACTTTTAAGTGCACCACATTGAATAATTAGAAGTTTTTAAGATTAATTGTGTCGGTATTATTTTAAAAGTTTTTAAAGTAGAGATGTAAGACTGAAGTATATCATTTTACAAATCTTATAAATTAGTTAAAGTTATTATTAATATATTTAGGTGCGTTATACAAAATATATATAACAATCTGAACTATTATCTTTATTAATATGATATTGGTTCACTATGAGAATTATAGACAGCAATAATTCAACGACTAATATGAACAGACGTATATAAATCTTTAACATCAGATAACACTATTTTATGCCACTCCTCCAGTAAAATAACTCTATACATTGTAAGTCATGAAGATATAGGGAATCGTAGTCTCATTTATCTCTCAAGATATTCCCATAAAGGTTTGATAATGTTACGGTCTGGTGATTGAGAACCCCTTGGATACTGTTTCACTTCATACATATGTTCATTAGGCAACATGTGATGCATTGGGCTATAAGGTTGGTACATTACCCACCTGAGACAAGGAACAGCAACTAGAGGAGATTGTCTGTGAACCTGATAAACGTGTCTGTGGAGCTCGTTCAAATATATATGAGATGTTACCTGATCCTTCAGAATGATTATCGATATCTAAAAAATGTCAAAAAATAACACCCTGTACCATCAAAGATCGATCTCCTTACTTCACTGTTAGAGTCAAACAGTCCAGAGTAACTATCAAACACATAAACTATGCCTGTAGTAAGGAAAAAAATAAAAGACGATTAGTCCATCTAGTCTACATATTTCTGGTATAGTCCAATTTCATGAACTATCAACCCCGTATATATTTTGGCTTTGTGAAATCAGTATTAAGTATTTTGCACTTTGTAACACGGTTATGGAATTTTTCTTTTGGAAAGCTTTCGAAGATATTGTTTTCTGAAGCTGAATTTTCACAATCGATGTTCAATACCCCGCTGTTAATTTTTCAAATGTGGATTTGTATCACTTGCAAACAATTTGAGTTATTACTCGTTAATCTCTGTCTTAAATACTTACAGCTTCCATTTCTATCCAAAAATTTTGCATTTAATAATACACACATAATTTAAGACACGTCATGCTATTTTTTACTTGTAGAACTTTGATTGTCTTTGACATTGAAGACTCAAGTAGACTAGCACATTTGCCTGGGAAATCTGACACTTTAAAATTATATTACATAAGTATATTAAAGATATTATATATATATCTATAAATCTATATATACTATTTTTTGCATACACTTGCTTTGGCGTTTGTTCTATGGATATATCTAATATTTTAGTATATCTTCTGACCTAAATGCAGGCTATTTACAGAAACAGTTAGATTATTCTTACATAGTTTTGAGATCTAGAAATAAGAGTTGGTTCAAAGCATAACTTGAGTTTGCTATTAAAGACACTATGAAAAATTTAGTAAAATGATTTACTACTTTAGAAGAATAATTCGTTAATCAAGTTTAATTGTGTTCTGAACTAGACAAGGAAGTAGAATTTAAGGAACAAAGTCATTTTCAGCATCAACCTAGTAGATGTAGAAAATCGCTTTCTGTTATCATCGCAATGATTAGTCAACTCAATATAAAGAGGTTATGTTCATGAAAATATGAGGAGAATAATGTCAGAGGTCACGTGAGAGTACCCAAAATGTGTAGTTCCTGCGTGATCATGTCAAAGCAGCTTAAGAAGGGTAAAGGTACATTTCCATGCATTCGCTGGAAGTGAAAGTGAGATCTATACAACATAGCGAGGAAACCAAAAGGAAGCCTTTATACAAGGTAGAACTATCAGTAAGGTTGAGGAAGCTTGTAGTTTATATCAAGTGTTCCCCAAAAATTTAGAATTGACAAAAATATTGTTTGACGAGTTTTAAAGCTTTCCAATGAATAGGTACAATTGTAAAAGAAAGGATAGTGGTGGGACTGGTCAAAGAAAACAACGAGGGATAACTAATATTGCCCAGGCTTCGGGAAATATTACTCAGCTGCAACATACACATACCTGATGATTGACATCCCGGTTTATTGTGTCTAAGCGCCTTAATAAATGTAGTCTATTTGGTTGACGTTTATATAAAACACTACGCATCATATGCTGTAGCCTATGGGTGGGACCGTTTACAGGTCACCAAAACTGGGGACGTAACATCATTATAGTCATGTCCGTCTGTTGCTCAGTCTCTTCAATATAATAAATGATTCGTGCCATTACTTGGTGCAGAAAGAGCATCTCACTAACCCCAGGGAAAAGGGTCAGTTGAGGTGGTCCAGGCAAGTTATACTGATAAATGGTTAGACAAAGCTCTAAATTTGGGATAGAGGTGCATCTCCCAGAGAATTTTAGTGTGATGAAATTATTTGCCCATATGTGCAACTATTTTAAAGTGCTATTAGTTCAGACATTGTTTTAATGGAAGACAACACACACTGACAACTTTAAAGTATCCGCTACGCATGTGTCATTTATTGAGTGAGTATTTGTGAACGTCTCACTATACAGAAACAGGAAACCATTGGTGAGGAACCTCGAAATTTTGAGCCATGGTCAAGTGACAAGGACGACACCAAAGTTTGAACATCACTCTCCTAAATTCCACTCCATGACAAGTTGAGAAATTTGAGCCACAGCAGATTTAACTTGCATCAGCACCTCCTCACGGCAAGTCTTCAGTGAAACTAGTTGTCAAACTAATGACACGTCGATCACGAGTCCGTGACTATGACCATTTGGCAACCGTGGTCACACGCATTTGTCAAAGCAAATTACATAAACACATAAAACAACAGATGAATTTTTTGAAAATACACAAAATACAGTGATTTATTAATCAGTCTATCACTTTATCTTATTAAGACTTTGCCTGTATATTCTCAATAAAAATACATGGTTATAATATGCAACTTTGCCTATTTCTATAAACGTTTCATCAATTGGCATGTTTAATGATAAAAATAACATATATTTTCTCTTTCTCCCAATTTTTTATCACTCAATATTTATAATCACTCAATATTTAATGGTATTTTAGAGGTAAATTATGTGTTTGTTTTGAACTCCTTTCTTATATAAAAAATATCCAAAAATTTCTTATAAAGAAAAATATGTAAAAAAATAATAAAATAAAAATAAAAACAATATAAATATTTCACGTTTTTCATATGTTGATGCTTTTTAAGCAATTAAATGCAAATTAATTTGATTTAAAAATCTTAAATGTTTGTGCATAAGTAAAAATAACATAAAGATAACCAGGAAAAGATCATTTCTCACACATAAAATTCAATTAGAACAATGTTAGGTAACTAAGCTGAAACATAATTACAATGGCATAGTAGAGGCAACACTTTACAGAGTAAATTATCATATTTTTTATGAATTTGCGAATACAGACACACGTAGGCGTCACTTAGTCTTATTTTAGGGATTTAAAAGACCTATTTTTGACAGCTACATGCGTCAATAAGATTAAGAATGATGTGTTATGGATTTCGTTTATAATTAGTAAGTGGATTTGTCCAACAGATGGTGCAAACTTTGCATCAAAAACATTTGTCCAAAGATGACCCAACTTGTGGTGTTAGCCATATAATCCCAGATAAGCTTTGAAAAACTTGTTTGAAATACAGAAATATAAAGATATAATAAACATTGGAATTGATCATAGAGGACAAAGAGATTTATATGTAGGAGAATAAATGTTAAAGTATCCGACACCCTAAAATTGTGAATATTGCCCAAAATTCACAAACTTTTTTATGAATTTATTTTGTAAACCATCTTTATAAAAATATTAAGTTTATTATTTTCCGTTCACTAGAACATAAACTAAGAGCTTTTCAGTAAAAGCAGATGTCATTACTTTAAGCAAGATGTCATATATGAAACGCGTTTTACACGAAATGTGTTTTTTTGAAAATGCTCCAACGCGGACAGTGATTGCTAAAAAAGTTTTGAACATAATTAACTGAAATTTTATGTGTATATTCTGTATAATAGTAGAAGCGTTTTAATTTTCAGATTTATCAATCACTTTTTTATTACAAAATTTACAGTCCCATATGTTAATATAATCAATGTTTTTTTAAGCAATTTCATAAAATTACTAAGATAAAGTACTCTGGTTTTTGTAAAAAATAACATACATCTTATCGTGGAAGTCATTTTAAAAATAAATAACATAAAATCACATCAGAATTGAAAATTTGGAAATTTGTTCTTAACCTTTTGGTATAGAATGGACCGCTTTTATGTTATTTTTTGCCAAATTTTACCAATTGTTCCCATTTTAGTTATAATAATTTATTTTTATCTTCTTAATTTTAGCATATTTTTCTTAAAATGTACTAAACAAATCTATAAACCACACACACACACACAAAATCTTTTTATCTCCATTTTTTTAAAATTTGTCACTGTTGTCGGATATCTTAATCTTATATTTCTTCCCACTGTTTTAGTTCCACTTATTTTAGAATACAACATAGAATCCAAAGAAAAAAAATTCAGCTGAAAAGTGGTAATAATATTAATTCTAAACATTTTGTTTACTGTAAGATACTTTTGGTAGCATAAAATGGAAAATGTTTTGTCTGTTCGACTTCGTCAACTTTTCATTCACATAATTTAAAGCCTGAATTACTTTCTTATGAAACACTACTGCACATTGCGATATTGCTTTGCAAAAAAAAATCAAATAGTTTCTTAATTAACATTTAGTTAGCATGTTTATAAAAAAGATTGCAAAATAATTACACATTTTTAAAAAAAAAAAAATTATTTATTTAAAATTTTTTCAAAGGGGATGTTTATTCTTTTGTTTTATACATATAAACACAAATAATTAATATAAGGCAAAATAATTCTAATAAAGGAAAGGGGAATCGCTTCAAATTTTGTTGGCAGAAATTTTTGTTTCAAATAATTAATGTAATTTGAAGCCACTCTATTTAATTTCCTTAATGGCTCGGAAAAAGAAAACCAATTCTTCTCGCACAATTCCCAGAGGCAAAAACAACTATTGAGAGAAGAAAGTCTTCGAAAGATTAAAAGGCGGAGAGAAAGCTTTGATTCACAAAGAATAACAAAAAAAATCGTCAATGGCAGCAGTTGATCAGTTAGGACATCATAGTCAGAGTCTTCCCGAGTGATTCCATTTCTTTTTCTAACAAATAGAATCAGCTCTGGGGTCTTATTTTCTGCTCGGTTTATTCCTCTGTAAAATTATTTTTCTTTATTAAATTGTTTGTCAAAGAAATTATTCAAATTATTATGCAAGAAAAATATCGTGTTTTCTTTTTCCTATAGCTAAACACTAAGAGTTCTTTTTAATATATATCAGTAAAGCACAATTCGGAAATAAACATAGGAAATACAACCTTTTTGTTGTTTGTTTTTAGGAGTTCCATCTAGATATCCATTTATGGACAGTCGTTCGTATTGAATTTACTTCTGTTTAGTTAGAAATGAATAGCGCCTATAATAGCTATACAGCATAGATATCGTTGTTAAAATAACTTATAGTTTATTATTCTTATTTATTTAAAAAAATTATTCATTCTGGATATATATCTCGGTAAATTGCGATTTTTCAATCAGAATCAGAAGTTAATTATTTGTTTTTATTGCATTTTAGCATTTTTTAAAGGTGTAAGTATATTGATATCTCCTTCCATGTAAAAAAAAAATTCTATGCTCCTATTGGTTAATCAAATATATATATTAATAATAAGGAAACAAATTTTTAGTTAATTACAAATAAACTTTGTTAAAATTAACTCTTAAAATATGAACCGTGATTGACAGAGTGACTTGAGTTTTCCGTTTATTATATATATATTAAATTGAAAAATAACAAGACTAAACTATCAACTAACAAAGCCAGAAGATAGAAACCAGATTATAAGACACATAACTATAAAAAAATGGATAAATAAAAAAAACTTTAACACGATTCTGAAGTGTCAAGTTAATAATCTGTTTGCTTATCAAGTAAAAACTACCAATTTTATGTAGGATTTTGATGTATTATTATCGTAAATGCAATACAATATTATGTTATTATATTTAGCCCTTAGGAACTCTAATGAACCCAGTATTTTAAGTACATTTTTATCATATTACGTCTTGTAAGTTTTTAGAACAGCAAATATATTATTTTTCTGTAGGAGTTTTTATTTTGTCACCTAATAAAAATATGTTTTAAAAGTAAATTCTGAGTTACATTAGAATTATAAAAGAAACAAACAGGACATACTTTTATCATGAGAAAAATTTAAAAAGCAATTTTTAGTCTAAATTTTTGCTATTTCACCTAATCGATATAGTTTTATATTTAATTCATTTTCCATAATTCTAGCAGCATATACGATAGTACAGGTGCTTTTCTTTTATATTTTTCACAATAACTACATTAATAAACTGTGATTTATATCTTAGTTAAAATCAAAAAAAGTTTATTGTTAATATGCAAATATTAATGAGAAAATTTTGTAATGTGTATGTAAGCGTCAGGAAATTTTCTTAATTAATCAGAAAATTTTGAAACATACAGTTCTGATTTCTACTTGTCTTAGTACATTACATGAAATATTTTATTGAAATATTTGTTAGTATCACTGGAAATTATTCAATGGATATTCAATAATTAACATTTACATGGTTATGACTATCGTAGTCTAAAAAATTGTGTTCATTTCAAAAATAAATTTTTTCCAGGCATATTTTGATATACACTCAAGTCCATAAATTAAGGATGATTCAGAATCACACAGAAATTGAACTCTAAAATAAAAATTTCCCCTGTAGAATTATCACAAACATCTTGAAGAAGAATATGCAAATTACAGGAAACCACCAGATGGCGTGGATAGTACGTCACAATGACGAGAGTGTAAGAGAGGGGTATATAAGGAATGGTGGCAAAGAAGTAAAATTTTTCACAAGCGCTTTAAAAGCCTTTCAGTGCAATAACCGCATATTTATGGCACAAAGGATGCATTTGGATGATTTTTTACGTGGTAGAATTATCGGACGACTGGAATGTGGACGTACCCAGCTGGAAGTATCCGAGAAACTTGGAATCGCCCAGAGTGTCATCTCCAGGCTTTGGCAACGATTCCAAGATGATGGTAATGTGAGTAGATGTTACAGCACAGGTCGCCCCCGAGTTACAACGCCGAATGAGGACCGGTATTTGGCAGTTGCTGCCAAAAGATACAGACGGAGCACAGCATCAGACCTATCTCGTCAGCTCTCTTCAGCTACCGGTACGACAGTTTCAAGGCAGACCGTGTACAGACGCTTAGGGCACATTGGTCTATATGCTCGTAGGCCTGTCAGATGTGTTCCCCTTACCGCAACTCACTGTCGCCTGCGATTAACCTGGAGTAGAGAGCATGCATTGCGAACACCGCAACAGTGGTCTTGTGTGATGTTTTCTGGCAAGTCCAGGCTTAGTTTGCAGTCTGATTGTCGCCAGACTTTCATATGGAGAGCGCCAGGTACCCGTTACCACAAAGAGAACACCACTGAACCACACCGTTACGGTGGTGCAGCATGGCTCGTTTGGGGAGGAATTATTCTTGGTTCCAGAACTGACCTGCATGTTCAGAGTGTAACGATAACAGGCCACATCTATCGGGATGTCATTCTGCAGCAACATGTACGTTTGTTTCGGGGTGCCATGGGTGCAGAATTTCTGTTTATGAATGACAACGCCCGTCCTCACCGTGCAAACATTGTAGACGAATGCCTTCAATCAGAGGATATCACCCGTATGGATTGGCCAGCATACTCACTGGACTTGAATCCAATAGAGCATGTGTCGGATATGCATGGCCGACGAATTGCAGCCCGTCAACCCCCTCCCACCTGTCTAAAGGAACTTCGGAGAGCATTGCTTGATGAGTGGTGTAATATTCCCCAAGATCAGATTGATAATTTGATACTCAGCATGTGTAGGCGTTGTAAAGCCTGTATTGCATCGTCCGGGAGACATACTCCGTATTAACCATCATACTAACCATGTTATACTGTTTTTTGTAAATAGGTTCTTTTTTAAAATTTGCTCTAGGGAGTAAAAATCTCAATTTTTATTAATTATGTCAAACATATAGCATCTTTTTTGCTCTTCACCTTTTGTTTAATAAATAGACTTTACAAATAAGGCAAATTTGTTCTGCTTCTGTCTCTTTCTTTGCCTGAACTTCATTATCCTTAATTTATTTCTTACGCACCCAAACAAACCCATTGTCATGAATATTTGCGCACCAAGAAGAGTGGGATTGTTACGAAATTTGGCATGAAGGTAGGTCTCCGACAGATACGTAAATACTTGGAAATACAGCGTGATTATGATTGTGTAATGTCACCAGAATCGTTGAATGTGGTTCTGCTTAGGTTATAAAACAGGTAAGCAGATCTTGTTTGCGTATATTTAATCTTTTGCAGGGGGAAGTCTTTGCTTTTTGCTAGAGATACCATATGCAGCCACCGAAGAAAATATGAGCAGTTGTTAGTGTTTGAGATTGTAAGAATCGTGGACATGATGGAAATTAGGTGGTCAGCTCAACAAGTAGCTCACCACCTAGGTCGTTATGACTTATTTTTGAGGTGGTATTGGGACCAGTGAACAAGAGAGTGGTCGGTTACACTGCAACCTGCTGAGGAAGCCCACAAATGCCAATATTCCAGACGATAATCACATCATACGACACGCATGAATAGCTCCAGCTGTGTTATTATACACTGGCAGCACCTTCACTGCGGACTTTGTATCAGCCCGTGCTACCACAAGGTGCTTGGTGAAGGACAATTGCTATCGCAGGGCCTGTTATGTTATTACATTACTTAAAGGGAAAAAATTCCGTTTACTATATGGTTTTTTTTAAGTAACTGTAAAAATAATCCATGTTAATAAAATTACGCACACGATTCATTTAATAATGTATTTTAGTTGAATATGTCATTATTTTCGTGGAAATTTCACTCACAAACTGACCACATCAAAAATTTTAAATTGACACTTAGAAAGTTTTAGGATATCAAACAGTGTAGCCTCCTTTTTGTACTACCAGTTTTATGTAACCAAAAGGAGTTACGTCTGTTTTGAACAGAGATGGATAAAGCGCGCATTTTTACATAAAACAATTGTGCTTGTCAATAGAAACACCTTGACACTGTGCGGATCATTCCGAGGAAGAAACAGTTTTTAAATTCCATTTTATAAAGTAAAATTTATATTTTCCTAATTGTGGAGATAACTCTATTTTTTTTGTAACTAAGCTTTTTACCACGCATATTAGACGGACCAAAAATAAAAATAAGTGATCCCATAAATAATTCGGTGGATTTATATGTGGGGAAGGAGAAATATGGGCAGAGAGAGAGAGAGAGAATCTACTATCCTAAATGTATATCTTTTTCTGATCTCTATTGCAGCGTGTAAAGGCTCGTTACTCAATTACTTAATTACAATATCTTTATGAATACTTTTGTATTGTTTCGTCTCTTACTTTGAACACTTGTAAAAGCTATTGATTTGACAAATTGGAATTTGATTTATTTTGAAATCGTCACTGGACATAATGTCGCCAATTTTTCGATAGTTGGATTCGATGGCCTGCCTGATTTGGCGTCGGCTCTTAGGATTGAAGCCCCGGCAGAAATTTTAAAACTATCCCTGTATTTTACTTGATGTAATTCTCTTTTCTTGAAAACACACATTTCTCTTTTGATGCTTCTGAAGAATTAATTTATACTAGTTATAATGTCAACAAGCTCATACACCATGTTTAAGGGGTATAACTGAATTTTAAATTAACATGCTATTATAGTGGATAGACAATCCTTGATATTTTGTCAAGTAACAAAGTATAAATAACTTTGTTTTCTGAAAAACACATAGACCTTTTTTGTAGTTTCTGAAACGTTATTGTCATGCTTATAATTGTAAATCCAACACGCTTATATCATATATATATATATATATATAAGGGTTAGAATTATATTTTAAATTAACCTGCTAAAATGTAATAGATAAATGATTCTTAGTATTTTTCCAGTTAGCAAGGTGTAAACAGTCCTTGGAGTTATTATACGCTAAAAAAGTGATACCTTTTTTTGTAATCTAATATTTTGATTTTCTTTCACAGTGGCTTTTTAAAATACTTATGCCAATAGATATTTTTTCCCTTTAATTAACTTGTATTGACTCTTTTGAATGTTATTAATGGAGAAACTATCACTTTTCATTTAATTAATAGAACTTTGCTCTACTTAAATACGAAAACTTTTCAAAAATGGTAATTTGCCTGTCTAACTAAAACAAAAGCTTTTCGTGGAAAGTAATGTGATTATACTTTAATCGTTACGTATAGAATATTAATGAAAGAAAAAAAACCTTGCGGATCTACATTTTTTGCATCAAGCCGGATTATATATCACAAAAAATAAATATCTATAGCGAATTTTGTTAAGCAAACATATTATTTTAACACTATGTATATATATATATATATATATATATATATATATTTGTATACTGCTCAATTTTTTTCCGTACAAATATTTTACACAACAGAAAAATAACCATGAATGTGCTTTTATTAGTCATATTTAAATGATAAAAATAAGCAACTGTAATTTGCAATTAAAATGAAATATAATTACTCTTTCAAAAAATTTTTAGAGTTTGCTTAAACTGAATGCATTTTTATGCATTAGATAATCTAGTTAATTAAATTTTAGCTTTTATTTCTTGATGCTTTTATTATTATTTGAAGTAAAAATTTAATACTAAATTAAATTTTGGATATGGAAAATTTCTTCATGATTTTAGCCTCAGACAAGTGCAGAAACACTACAAGTTTATTAACAAGATTTTGTTATTTTTATTACAATTTTATTATTAAAACCCTTGCTCACCAACTAGGGCTTAGTGTGTTTTTTCAGGTCCAGGGGAAATAGTTTCTGCTGGAAGAATTATTTTAATACAAAAAAAGGTAAAGTAAAATTATCGAATTCTCATAAATGTACACATATTTTTTATCTATAGATTCTGTCCAATATCATTTATGACGCTTTGATTGATACTATAAGCTTTTGCATTGAATTACATAACTTACTACATTTCAAATCCATTCTTCCTCCTTGTTAATATTGAATTTTGTAAGATGAAACTCCATGCTAACAACAAAGATATAGTGTATTCAATCTTCGCGCAGCACCAGGAAGACAGTACGAAGTGATTTCAAATTTTAATCTATTTCAGAATGATAAAAAATCCGTGGTGAGTCAAGGAATTTGTTAGATATTTGTTGGTGACTTTCAGTGAAAAACATTAATTGTAGATGAAAGCTATTAAACTTTATTTTCAGTGAATTAATCATTCCATCATGTATTCCAATAATCAGAAAGATGGCCTATGAGTAATCATTTTTCAAAGGGATAAGGGACAAAAACTTTTGAGTCATTTTCTTGAAACATGCGTCTCATCAAGTTAGTTTTGTGAAGTGATCTGCAGTTTCCAAGATATGTTGTGGAAAATGTTTAATGGACAGCATATATCATAGTATATAATTAAATTAACTGCTAAATATTTTTCTTTTTGTGAAAATTAAATATTACTCGAGATGCTTTATTTGATTCCATGATTGTAGTGTGAAGTAAAAAAAAACTTTACTTAAATATGAAATTTAATATATTTCGTGTATTTTTTTTTATTTTTACTTTTGTCTATTACTACTATTTTTTTTCGGTAATAAAACTGTCTTCCTTTTTATTTTGTAGGTTTGATTTAAAAGTAGATAAAAAATACTGGAAATTTTGCATTCGTACAATTAATGTTCCATTGGTAAGATAAATAAAATATATAAAATCGTTTATTTGTTAAGATATTCAATTTTGAGTAAAGCATTACTTAGAGGATATTGACAACATACCATGGTATCAGCATGGAATTCATATCTTTCCTTTTTCTTAATATAGATGAATAAATAGCTAGTAAATAAATATATCACCTTGAAGAAGATTTAACTCGTATGATAAATTTTATTTATCTTACCATACAAATGAGGCTTGTAGTTTTTAAAACACAGTTGAATTGAACATACATAGTTGAATTTTACAAAAACTAAGGTAATTTAAAGCTTTAAAATTTATTCATTTTCCCGAGTCGTTTCTTTTATGACAAATGATTCACGTTAGAAATTAGGCATAAAATAAATCAAAACTGTGCAAATATCAATAAAAAGTAATATCATTACGCCAGAGTTTTGTTCTAAAAGTTTTACTTTTAGTTGCTTCTCTATATATGCTCCCTCATGTTTCTGACATCAAGATGCCTAGAAGCAATTCTGCGAAGAAAAGTTAAGCAAAACACTTGAAAAAGCCATTAAGTCGATAGATGAAGTACTTTATTCGACCATTCCTATTAATTAAAAGAATTTATTACCCTTTTAGGAGATTTTCCATAAATTTAATGTTTAATTAATAAGAAAGATAAAATGGCATACTTCTGCTTGCAGTTGTATTGTATTTAATGTTTTGATTTTTTAAGTCATTCATTTGAGAATAAATGTGTTAATTAAAAGCTTGTTTGCAATCTTTATCGTAAGTGTCGCACAAGAAGAAAAAAAAAAGATTTAGGACGAGAAAGAAACTTGGTAAAATTTAGTGCTCTAATTTTATATTTTATGTTTAGCTTCTTATTAAGGCAAAGAGAAACTGCTTTCTAAATAAAGATTGATCAATACTCATTAAAATTTAAATTTTCCGTGCATTTATGTAGCTCCTTAGCGACGGTTAAGTAAAATTTTACAATGTGTTTTTAAGCACTTTTTCAATATTAATAGCTTAGACAAAGAATAATGAGAAGACTGTAGTTATTGTTCTGTTTTTCTTTTAGTAAGTGTTTGAAAATGTATCAAATAAAATATTTTGAAATCAAAGTAGAAATGCCTTTTTTAACATACACACAATTGATGTTATAAATATTGTATGAGTGGTTAACATAAGGGAACTGTATAAAAGGCTTTAAATGACTAGTACAAATATTCCAAGACATTAAAGGTTAAATTATGTTTGATATTTTTGATGGATCTCAAGTAAACATAGACCAAATATTCAAATAGTTTAATGCTGTTTTAATTTGTTGATTAAATTCAAATGTTTAATGTGATTGTTAGTCTACGCGTTTTGAGCTAAATATTTTAAAATCTTATTATTAACACGTTTTTATAAGTTTCACTTGCATGTAACGGAATCTTGGAACTCGATTTTTACCCACTTTAAAAGGTCAGATTAATTCGAAATTTTGCACACTTGTCAAGGACCGATGACAATACAATAATTTCATAATTTTGTTCCATTGTCCTGATTAGAATTCTCAGGAATAAGGATTTCTAAATTTGGCGACTAATTCCATATACCATTTCCAAATTAGGCAACTAATTCCAGATTTGGCGATTAAAAGACTAAGATATAACCCTAAAATTGAAAATACTCTGTGGTTAAAGAATTAAAATAAACAAAAAAAGTATTCTTTATGTGAGAAAAGGGAGAGTGGGTGCGTCACCAATTCTTACCATAATATAAACAATTGTCTAGTTCTTCTGAACATAGAAATAAAAAAAGCTTGTGAATGTAAGAAAAAGAATAATTTATGTTCTAACTGCTGAACTCAGACATGTTCTGTTTTCCGAAATTCATTTTACCAAAACAGCTGATTCTCCACTTCAGCCGACCTTGAACTCTGAAAGTAAAAACAAAACTTTCTGAATTAATCGAATAAAACCTTTTAAATTGAAGTATATTTTTACGTTTATTACAATAGATAGTACCCTGTTTTTGAACCTGAATAAATTATTTTTAAAAAAACCTGAACCTTTTAAAAAACCTTTACGAATACTGTTGTAGAAAACAGTTTGATTGTCGATTGGAATTAAAAATTGTCCCAAATACTACGCTAAACCATGAATAGCATGCTGAGCAATGGTAGAAGAGAAATATAACAATCGACAGTTTATTCACAAAGAAGCAGTCACATAGATGTGTAAAGAAAACGATGAAGACTCTATCTATAAGCATATCATTGAAAGTATACTAAAGTTGAAGATATAATTGTTTTCTACAAAACACACACAGTGGTAAGTTTTTTTTATTTTTGTAAGGCAATGCGTTTAGAAGCGATGATATGAATTAACATTATAATTGAATTTTCTATCAGTGCTTGAAGCAATACGTTTAAAAGGTGAAAATACAATGGATATTTAATATTTCTTCTTAACAAACTTTTATTAGTTTGACCTGTATGTATAGAGACGGAATCTTTGAAATCTAACGATACGAGACTCATATACGAGGCCCGGTAAACAGAGAGAATAAATACCCTTCAGACTCGTTAATTAATATCCATTGAAAAGCAAGTTAAATTCCAGAAGTCACGTAATTCCGACTCCAAATATCAAACTCAAGGATAAATTCAACAATGAATAAATGATAGTTCAAAAAACTAAAAAAATACGCTTTTATTGTAGATCAAACTAAAAAATGAAAAATAAATTATAGTTTCAAAAAACAAAAAAACACGCTTTTATAGTGAATCTCGAACTAAAAAGTAAAAAAAGATAATTCTTAATATAAGAATAAAATGATTAACGAAAAAATTAATGTCATTAGGGTAAAAGCGTGGGGTGCTTTGTACTACATTTTAACACTAACTCAGCATTTAGGAATAGAACTAGTAAAAAATTATAACAATTGATAAGAGCACACCACGCGCTTTCACCGCAATGACATTAATTTTCGCGTTAATCATTTTATTCTTATATTAAGAATTTTTCTTTTCTTTTTAATTTGAAATTCACTATAAAAGCTTGTTTTTTTAGTTTTTTTTAAACTATAATTTATTTGTTAAAAAAAAGTCGATTGTTTCGGAAAACAAACAATAATAAACTAATAAAATTGATAAAATATTTATTGTTTCAATATCATCGTGAGTAAGTTATCTTAGTGTTTCAATATATTTGGGGATAAAATATTTTATTATGTTATTGCTTCAATATATTGGTGGAAATTTTTTTAAAATTATTTCACAGTTTCAATATATTCGTGGAGAGTTTCTTTAAAAAAAACAAAGATTAAACATGGTAAAAAGCTTGTTTAAGTGTATTTTCCAAAAATTTGATACTAAAAAGGATGTATTAGATAATTAAGTAATTTAAGCAAGCAAGATTTAATTGGAAAAAAGTTCGTTAGAGATGTAATTTCTTATGTATTGAAAATACTTTAAAATACCTTTTAGTAATTAATAATTTATGCAGCAAAAGAATATATTAATTTTTTTTTGCATTTTTAAGTTCTAAAAGTACATTAAAGATGTAATTAAAATAGGTAAGAATAAAATACTTAAAATAGTTACAATATTTTAAGAATATATGCGATTAAATTATTTTTTTCAAAAATGGATAGGAAAAGAATATTTCAGATATTTAAAACAGCACCAGAATAAGAATTTAAAACTAAATAATTATTATCGATTGAATGAACTCATGTTATCTAATATTTAAATTACATTTCATTTTCATAAAGTGTAAAGCTGTATTAAAATTTACAATCACCCAATTACTTTTTTCCTACTAAGAGCGTAATAAATATAAATTGACAAATACCGTTGCGTACTTTGACTGACAGATTCTCATTAATTCAACATCACATTCTAGAATGATGTTAACTTTCGGTATTGGAACTTACAGTTGTACGTGCATTGTTCAGTTATTTATGAAGCAGCATGAAAAGTAAATATTTAGCTGTTGAACGGAGCTACACGAAATAATTAGACTGGAGAAAGATTTGCTGGAATCTTTACACACAGATATGATGATGATGCATTCATTATGTAGAAAAGAGAATATTAATGAATAAAAATAAATCAGTTCTGACGGGGTTTAATTTTTACATAGTTCTAACATCCTCATACAATGGAGAATTTCATCAAATCAGAATATATGTTTATAGATTATCTGTCATTACCGTTCAGAAAACAACTTTTACAACTCCTACAACCCCAAAGATGAATATCCAGCTGGTAAGTGTGTGTTTCGTGATAATTGCCTTAAAGACTTATCATGCGTTATGTGCAAATTTTTCTGAGAGTTTTGTTAATAACTTTCTACCCACTTTGACATGACTTGAAGCTTGAGAATATTATCATAAATTTTATGTTAATATCCTCATTTCTTTCTTCAAGAAGATTGTAACTGTTTTTAATTATTATTACTATTTCTCTACGTATATACTGTCTTTAAATATATAATTACCTCATTTCTGGTTGAACTACTGCAGTAATTAAATATTTATAAGCAACTTCTAAATTTAGACCAAAATGTTCACAATAGTTTTTTGGCATAAATATTTATATTTTCATTTTATGAATAATATATTCATTGCCCACGAAAGTAAATGTATATTTATTAACGTCGCACTGTAAAACAACAAGAGGGCTATAGGAGACTGAAATTGAAATTTTAAATTGCACATGATAATAAGGAAAATGTCCTGAAACAATTGTAACAAATATTTTCCCCGCGATATACGACATGAAATTTATCATAACTAACTAACAAAATTGTTTATATATGAAAATTACCTATGACCTCAAAAAAACTTCAATAGTAAGTTTATACACATACACACATACGCCCCTATATATATATAAATACAATCAAAATTTCTTTACAAGAGGGATGAATAAACATGATTAAAACTGAAAAGAATTTAAATTGCAAGATAACACAACAGAACTTAAAAGGAAATATGAAAAATTAAAATAATAGAGTAAAATATAAAAAAATAAAATAATGGATGCTACAGTATTATAAACATTGCTAACTTAGGACAGCTTAAATATAAAATAATTTATATAATAGTGGGGTTGAACATGTTTTGTGGCCAGCCAAACTTCCCCCTTTCTGTTAATAATACTGAACAAAACACTATTGAAAATAATGGATAGAAAATCTAAATCCAGTATGAGAAAAAGGAAACTTACCTAAAAATTGCATTCAAAAATGCAGACCCCGCGCTAAATCTGAGTACAATAAACAAGTTATTGCTAGATTCTGGACCCAAATAGAAATTCAAAACATAGCAATGGCTGAAAAATAGCTCTTAGAAAAAGTATCAAAAGAATAGGAATAATAAATTAAGAATTTTAAACATACTAACATTATCTCAGGGACACTAAGATTATATAATTTAAAAAATAATACATTAAAATGAATTTTAAAAAAAATCTAATAGAACAAGGAATTTTATCTAAAATTACAATTTAGAGGTATTATATCTATCTAAGAAGAAGAATAAATTTATAATAATAACCTGTTAATAAACTATGGAAATATAATCCTTACTATTTAGAATTTCGTTATTCAGATATCTATTACTAAATTTAATTGGATGTTTTTGAATTAAACAGTATTTAGTAAAATGTTTATAGTTTTTTATTTTTTCTGATTTATTTAAAACTAGAAATTTATTGCGTTGTGTGTAATTAATAACAAAATTTCTGAATATAGAAACATGTTCTTTACTCTCCCAATGTTCTACTTTTATAACATTGAAATTAAAGTCTTCTCGTTTATCATAAATATTAGTAAATATTATCAAGAAAATTTGCTTCAGAGTTGTTACTATTTGTCTGTATTATATATATATATATATATATTACAAAATATACAAAAATAGTTATATACCTAAAATAACTATAGTCATGATAGAATAGATTTAGCCACACACAGAAATACTAAAGCAAACTCCTAGTCTTAGGAACTAGGAATGCAGGTTTAAACGATGTTTTTCCGGCCAGCCAACCTTCACCTGAATTTGCCAATATTCTGGGCCATAGGGAAAGCAATAAATTTCTAGAGAAGTTTAACTATATTATAGACAAAATCATAATCTATTAATGTAATACTATAATGTTATAGCCTGTAATAATTACTAAAATATTTAAAATCAAAGTTAAACTGTTAGAAGACTTAAAACTTGAAACATATTCGCCGCTATGGACATTAACAGTATCGCATATAATTATTATGTTTTGATAAAGTAGCATTATTACTATATATACACATTTAAAAACTCTATAAGATAAAAGTACCATCCAGACATAAACAATTAATTTTTAATAAATATAATATTATTAAATTACTTAGCTAGATGCGCCATCTATCTATAAACTGTACAACTAATTTTTTATGTAACTGTTATGTAACTTTTTATAAATTACGGAGGGTAACTGTGTTCCATACAATGTTTAATAAAGTTATTAATATTTAAATATATATTAAATTTATCACTAACTAATACCTTGTTACGATAAATATAATTGAAAATAATATTTCTATAAATTGATATAAATTTCAGTAAGGCACTTTAAGAATGTTAAAATTAAAATCATCTCTTTTATCATAAATATTGCTATGTAATTTATAGTCCTTAATATACAATGATACATCCAAGTAATTAGTTTTAACAGGATTACTATTAATTTTAATTAGCTTTAAATATCCCGGATAAAAATTAATATTCGGGTTAAAATTATTATTTTTACCAAAAATAATTAGCTCATCTATGTATCTAAATATATAATAATCATTATTAATAATATAATTATTTTCGTAAAAGTGTAAATATAAATTAGCCAAACTATTGCTAGCAGGGCCACCTTGAGGCAAACCTTTGGTTTGTTTGTACAGAGAACCATTAAAATTAATGTAGTTTATTTTAGGACTAAATTTATTATAGTTCTAAATTTTTGTAAATTAATATTAAGTTTAAAATTTCTATGATTATCTAAAATTACCTTAATTATATCATTGATATTAATGGAATTAAAAAGGTCTTCAAAGTCATAACTATTAACTGAATAAATATTTTTATTTTTAATAAAATCTATAATTTCTTTACTATTTTTAATTACAGCTTTATTACATTGCTTATTGATGGATTCTTGTATAAAATTGTGCAGCATTTTACCTACAGCAGTGATATAAGTTTTAAAACCATTTGTTACTGTTCTAAATTTAACAGGATTCTTATGAAATTTAAATTTTAAAAATATATATGGAAACTTTATCTTATGAATGGAAACACTCAATTTTCTATATATAGCAGTAATTCGATTAGTAATTTCTTTATCTGACAATTCCAATCTATTGAAAGATTTATTGTTTAAAAAATGTTCATTAATCATAGTATTATAAAAATACTTACAAATTATAGCATAATTACCAGGCACTTTATCTATGTAAACAGTGATAAAATTCTTTTGTAAATCATAAATTTTATGTTTTACATCTTTATAAGTAAGCACTGATTTAGAACGATAGTTAAATTTCATCAGGTCTTTTAAAATATTGTACTTAAATTCATCAAATGCCTCTAAATGCCTCTCTCTCTATATATATATATACAACAGTCATTCCTATTAGTGAAACCCTGTGTGGCTGAGTGGTAGCATATAGCGCTTCAATGACCCAGATCCGGGTTAAAAACCTGATTCTTAAGGGGCCAGGACCATTGCAAGTTGCTTAGATGAAATTGAAGGGAGTTATTACATATATAAGAATAAAGTCCGTTGCTATTCTTAAGCATTCCATAAATTATTATACGTATATACATATATATTTTCTTCTTATAGGGAATTCCAAAAAACTATCAGTATTAAATATAATAAGTTTACTTATACATTATTTCTTTGCCATGTAAATTGTTACGTAATTATCACAGGTTGATTCGTGAAATTATTATTAGTTTGCAAGCGATAATATGGATTTTATAAGGGATGCAAATGCACATCGAGTAAAACAAAACAAATATAAAAGTGTAAAAAGTGGGGAAAAAGTTAAAAACTTTATCTCTCTTTTTACCACAAACATAAGAACAAAAATATTCTCATTATAATAAAGTGTTCGAAGTAAGAAAATTCGAAAACTTTCAAAAAACCTGCTTTTTTGCATACAAATTTCCTTATCGCATGTTGCAGAGATATTCCGCGAGTAAAAGAGGCATCAGGGAAATTTCTTGAGGAACGAAATCTTCATCGGTTAAACACGTCAAGATCAGTTACATTTTTTCTTGTAATTTGTTACATTACCTCAGGGAACTACAAGCCCAAAATCAATTTAAGCATTTAGGATCGAATCAAGTTTGAATGTCTTATCTTTTAGAACGTAATTACGGTATTATAGTTTTTAGAAGTAAGTGACTTAATAAAACGGCGATAGTAGAAAATCTCATTGAGGGAGAATATTTTATAAAAATTAAAAAAATTTTTTTTCCAAATTTTGCACACATTTTGTAAGTTATAGTATTACGTATATATTCGAAACAAAAACTGTAAGACATTAAATTATTTTAGTTTTGCATGAAGATGGATGTAAATATATATATAACTAAAGAAAAGTATAATTAAATAATCTAATAACAACTCATTTTTCTTTTAATATTCTACAGTATATATATTCAATATTTTTTGTATACAATCACTTCAGTAATCATTAATTATTAGCCTTTCGACTTATTAAAAATTGATATTATTCAAAAGAAAAACTAATGCAATTAAAATACTAGAATTTTTATTAGAATTTCATTTATAATTTTAAATATATTTATTTAATTATAAACTTATATTTGCAGTTTTCTTTATTTTTACTTGGTATTCTACTAATAATATATTAAAAAAGGTTAGAAGTGATCCTTAAAGAAAAATAAAATGATAAAATTCATTAAAATTTTAGTTTTTATGATACATATAGAATTTATTGAAGTAATTAACAGATTGAGAGAATTATGTGAATTCAGTATGGATGATTTCCTTATCTTTTATAATGAAAATCAAGTTATAAATTTTGTATTCAAAATCAAGTGTTTCGTCCTTTAAAATACTTCATTCTTAAGGTATAGTAGTTACACAATTGCAAGCTTATGTATATATATATATATATATACAAATAAATAAAATTGAAGTGTCTGTTTGTAATTTCAAATTAGCAGCTTTTTACTAAAGCATTTAAAGGTATATACGGTACTTATATCAAAAAATCAATTTTTAAAATTTTTGTCTGTCTGTCTGTTTGTTCCGGCTAATCTCGAGAACTTCTGGTCCAATTTTAAAAATTCTTTCACCAATGGAAAGCTACATTATCAGCAAGTAACATAGGATATATTTTATCTCCATATTCCTACGGGAACAGAAACTATGTGGGTAAACCTTTGACGTTGCTTACGCCCCGCCAAGTTGGCGCAAAATTATGCATTTGGTCAATAATGGAAATTTTAATAAAAATGTTCTCACACACACACATTTGTAACAAATAACTGAAACATAGAGTAATTTAGTATCTTTACAAAAAGAAATTTTTTAAATGGTTTTTTATTAAACGTCTAACGTTTATTACGTTTCGTTTGTTAAATGTCAAACTCAAACTTTGAGAAATATCGCCCAAGTTGGCTAAAAAGTTCTCAATTCCGACAATCCCAGATATTTTAATGCATATTGTCTCCCACTTTTTAAAGAGGGAAACTAAATAAAGTTTTAGCGAATTGCGCGCGTGATTTTAAAAATTCTATGGTAATATTAATTGACAGTTTCATGAAAAGTTTTGATTTATCGAATATTTATTACTTTGATTTTTTTTAACCTAATTATACAATATTCATATTTTGCACAAAATGTTTCACTTATACTGATCCTAGATATTTTACACAGATGTATTACTTTGAAGATATACTAGATATTTCTATGGAGGAAGACATACAATATCACTCGCCGAATAAAATTAGGGAACTTTACGCAACACTTATTTCATCTTCGGTCTTTCTAATCCTCAAACCTTTTTGAATAAGTACAAAGACTACATGGCGGAAGATATTTTGCATTTTCAGAATGGTTAGGAAAATGCTACATGATTTTGGAATGATTAGCCCTAGACGTGTCGACGGAAATGGTTTCGATAATGAAATTACTTGAGAGAATTAAGCTACGATTTTATAGCATTGCAATTTCAAGTAACATAATTTATCCCTCAATTAACTCCAGAACAAAGTCACGTTTTCCAACAAGTGTTACGCAAAATAGAATCCGGCAGTGGTGCACTCTTTTTTTCTCGAAGCCCCTGGAGGAACAGGAAAAACGTTTTTGCTAAACTTATTAATGGCCATCAGAAAAGCCTAGAAGATAGCAGTTGTTATGGCTTCTTCTGGTATAGCAGAGATTTTACTGACCAACGGTCGTACTGCACATTCCGTTTTAAAATTATCGCTTAATCTTGCATTTAAAGATTCACTTACCTGAAATTTTAGAAAATATAGCTCTCAAAGCAGGATGCTTCAACATTGTAAGCTTTTAGTGTGGGGTGAAAGTACGATGCCTCACAAGAAAGCTATATAATCGTTAAATCGGACTCTTCAGGATTTACGAGATAGTACAGATATTATAGGAGGAATGGTACTTAAATTATATATTGGCTGGTGAATTTTCAAAAACTCTCCCTGTAATCCAGAGGGGGTACATCGGCAGATGAAATCAGTCTCTTTTAAATCATCAAGCTTATGGGCAAAAGTTGAAAAATTCAGTCATAAAACGAATATGAGAGTGCATCTTCATAATGACATAGATTCGAAACCTTATGCAAAGACGCAATTTAAAATCTTGTATGGATGTTTGGACGCAAATGCTGGAGATTATATTTTACTTCCAGAGAATTTTGTAATGTAGAAGAAAATGATGTAAATCTTATTGCTCAAATTTACCCGGGCTTGCAACAAAATTTTAATAGGGATCAGTAGTTGCACGCAAGATCAATATTGGCGCCTAAAAATGACATTGTCTATAAAATCAACACTGAAATTTTAGACGTGTGGTGGAAATGAAGGAATATTTATTAATGGATATAACCATGGATACAGAACACAAAATACTTATATCCCACGGAATTCATAAATTAGCTTGATCTTTCGCGTGTATCCTCACATAAACTTCAATTAAAAATAAATGTACCAGTTACGTTTATGTAAAATATCGATGCTTCTTGACTATATAATGACATTGTCAATAAAATCAACACTGAAAATTTAAACGACGTGTGGTGGAGGGGGGGAGGAAGAAATATTTATCAATGAATACAATCATGGATAAAGAACAAAGTACTTCATATCCCACGGAGTTCTTAAATTCACTTGAACTTTCGGGGGTACCCTCACATAAACTTCAATTAAAACAAAATGTACCAGTTATACTTATCCAAAACCTCGATGTTCCTCGACTATGTAAAGAAACGAGGCTTTGGATCACAAAACTGATGCAGAATATACTTGGTGCCAATATTTTAACATATGTCATGAAAAGGGATAGTGTTATCATACTTCGAATTCCAAGTATCCCCACTGACCTACCGTTTCAATTCAAACGAGTTTAATCTCCAGTTTTACGGTTGCTATTAACAAAGCTAACATTTCAGGCATTTGGAAAAGCAATGTTTTTCCCCTGGCCAACTATGTACCCTGATCGGTGTGTCCAATGTCCAAATCTTCGCATATTTGCAACTGACGGAAGAACATATAATATGGTATACAGTAGCATCTTAGAATAATATTCTGTTTTGTGCTCTTTTAAAGAGAAATTATACATTAAACATAGATACTTTCGATTTTTAAAAATATTAATAGTTTAAATTATTGATTTTTTGTTGTTAATTATTATAATAAATTACGTTTTCAGTTTTTTAAAACTAAGCTCAATTTTAGAATTTTTAAACTTTATTGGTTCCAGTCAAGCAATAAAAAATTTCCATATTATATTATTTACTTTCTAATTATAATAATTACGACTTGTGGATAGTTATTTCAAGACATCAACGCGAGCGGAGCCGCGGCTAAAAGCTAGTATATATATATATATATATATATATATATGTGTGTGTGTGTGTGTGTGTGTGTGTATGTGTTCTGTATGTATGTATATTATATTTTTATCGATTCACTCATTATATATATTTTTTGAAATTAAAATTTTTAGCAAATTTAAAAACTTTTTAGAATAGAAATCTAATTATAACTACCAGCAAATCCGCATATTATGTGCACATATATGTTCACTTTGCATTTTTCTTAATTTTTTGGTGTATTCGCAAAATAACAAACATCTCTTTTTTAAGAAGAAACCTGAAAATTGTGTGTGCAACGTTCATATATTTTGAAGCCATTTTTCCCAATCTTTTAAAAAAGAGTGCACTCTTAGGACTACAAACCTTTAAGTTCATAAATAAAGACATTTCTTTTAAATAAACAGTATTTTAATTTACGTAGAAGTCTAAGTTTTTTTAGATGTGCTACTTTTTTTATTTAAAACTCTCATTTGTGTGCCCACACCCGTAAATTTCGATCTTATTTTTAGTAATAAAAGTTCGCTTTATACGCCGATTTTTAAGAATTTTATCAATTAAAAACAAGAGTGTTTTGTCCTTTGAAATACTTCATTCTTAAAAGCTTTTATAACAAAATAATTACAAGCACTTTTGAGAGAACAGAAGTACATATAATAATTTTACAGATTTATATTCGTACTAAAACTTTTAGAATTTAAATATTTAAGAAATTCCAAAAAGTTTTCAAATGTACTATTGGTAATAATAGTAAAATATACATTTATTGTAATGTACTGTTGACACGTAAGTTACTAATTAGAGGCATCAGCAATTTGTATGTGCAAAATACCTCAGATTTAGCTTCCCTTGTTTAATCACTTTACTAATAATTATAGCTAAGAAAATCTTAACTGACATTTACATACATCCATTTAATATTAATTATTACTAATTATCATATTGAGAAATATTTGACATAACAGGAATATATCTCGATGAATCTATTTAAAACTTGAAAGGAAAAAACAATTATTTCTCAACGAAAAACAGAATATAAACGTGATAGATATACGGGGAAGAAGCATACACAGTTCTAATTTAAATTATCTGTTTCTGGGCCAATTCCCGGGCAAATAACTACCCCGTACAAAACCAGTTGGAGAGTCTGAACATAATCGAAATTCTATCATAAATTATACGTCTCCACGGACACAAGATCTTTTCGGCAATGTCTAATGTAATTAACATACAGATCTAGCGATTCGCCGTTTCCTTCCTAAAAGAAAGAATGGTAAGAAATCTAACGAAAAAGGAAAACAGAAGTATCTTCATTTGCAACGAGGTACTTCGTTATCTTGAAGATATTGCATTTAATAAATGGAAATCGATTCCTTTGCTAAGGTTATTAAATGCGAGAGAAGAAATCCTAGAATCCGTTTAGATGTTGATAATGAGCAGGAATTCGATATATTTGGGAATGAGGTATTCAGGTAATTATTTTAAAATTTTCCGATGAATATATGAATATGTATAATACATATAAAGATAGATTGTAATGTAACTAAGAGTAATCTGTGCCTTTCCAAAAACGCGTCGGAATAATAGGGTTCATTTTCATATGTTTTGATCCTTTTCTCCAGATAATGATCGTTAGTTAGTGCTCTCATAATATTCCTGTCTTCTCAAGTCTTTTAAAATGAGGTCAAGTGAAGGGGAAAGTCTATTGTAGCTAAAACAGCTCTATTAAGATGGTGCTTGCTAATGAGAAAGATTTCTTTTGAGTTCAAGGCAATTAAGCGCGCATAAACGAGACTCACAAGCGTTTCAAAAATTTTCAAATATTTTTTCTTCACGTCTTTATTTAACTTGGAGCGCAGTTATTATTCCTATTGTCTTTCTTTGTTCCGCAAAATCATGTAATTGAGCCCCATAGCCATATTTAACAAATCTCGTAAAATCAATGAAATTCTTTAAGTCGTTCAGAAGATTTCAAAAACAAAAGAGTTTTGCCTGTGTAAAAAAAAAAAAAACTGTATTCCTTTCGATTGCACATTCTTTTTCCAAATCTTATTCTGTAATGTATAAAGTAAAAAAATTTAATCAGCGTTTAAAATTTCTTAAAACATTCTTATTGCGTAAACTTCATTAGTTTTCACGGATTTTATGTTTCATTGAGTAAATTTTATAATGAGTATAGTTAATAAATTCAATTTTTATTTTCTTCAGTGATGTCCTTAAATATGCCTATTTTAAGTTTGAAAGAAGGGAAAAATTTTTGGAAAATAATTTCAGTTCAGTAGAAAGTAATAAAATACATCTAAAAAATTGTAATATTGAGAACAGTATGCAAATGCATAACATGACAACTTATAACAATAAAATAATATAGGGAAAAACTACTTCTCGTAAGAGAATCCGGGTTTATTAACTCACTCATAAATAATATTGAAAATATTTTGCAGCTTATGTGCTAAAATTTGAGAATTAACAGTTTATTATTTAATGAATTCTAGAATTATGAAGCTCTCAATGTATAAATGAGCTTACTATAACATGATAGAAACCTTAGGGAAAGACTGACATTTTATGGCAAAAAAGTCAAATTAGATTAAGGCAGTGGTTCTCAAACTTTCAATATTCGCAAACCAATGTTCGATCATTATTTTCATTGCGCTCCCCTTCCATACAATAACAATGTATTGAATTCAGTAATAATATACTTTGATGCTTAAGGCAGTCAGTAGGGAAAAAATCATGAAATGATCGATTTTGGGTTTTTTGATATTTCTGAAATCTGTATTTCCTTACCTTTCTAGGGATATAACATATATGCCATATTTTCAATTAGAAGTATGACAAAATGACTTTTAAAAAAATCATCAACTGGCGGGCCACGCCCCTTTTGACAGATATTTGCCTTTTAAATATCCTGAAGCAATTGTAAAGCCTTCTTTTTGTTTATTAGAACTCAATTAACTTTAGATAACAGTTGACTGTTCGATTAACTGTATTAGTTTGGCGGCGGGATTTCTATTTACAACATGTTTCCAAGTGTTTTAAATTATTATTTCTTAGTATGTACAAGATCTTCTACTTTCTCACAAGTATATTTTTTTTTCAAAACTACTATTTTCATAATTTATATTTTTAAAACTATGTTTAAAAAAATAAAATTTTTCTAAATTTCTGTATGTGAAAAAAAAAAACTGCAAATTTACATTATATATTCCTTATGCATTCTTGTGCATACTGAAGTGATATTTTGAAAATATTACAAAAAAAAAATAGCTAAGAGCACATGTGTCAAAAAACAAACAACTTTGAATATATTCAGCGATGATAAATAAAAGTCTGTTTTTAAAAAAACTATTTTTTTAAAAAAAAAATATCACTTCAGTATAAATATAAATGTTTCTTTACTTTACAGACAAGTTTTTAAACTTAAATATTCAAAAGTTTCTGAATGAATTGTACATACAAAAATTCAGATGTGTAATACCATTTGTCATTGCAAAAAGCTGGTAAAATACATAAAAATACATAAATATCATATTTAAAAACATAAAAACAGTTTTATTTTGGCTGTTTAAGAAATAATATGTCCAGTTTAAAGAAACTTTTGAAATATAAAAGTTTTAGAAACTTGTGCTTACATGTGAACACACAAACACTGATGGAAACTTTCGAAATGACGTAAAATCATGTTTCTTCAAATGCACACCAAAACTATATAGATACATTTTTTCACATTATACTTATGATGATATATGCTCTACTTTGATATTTGTAATACATAAATGCTGCAAATTCCTCTAAAATTTACAGAAAATTTGTGATATAGATGCAAATTTTACAAAATATCTCGTTAAACAAAAACTGAAAAATACTATGTATGTATTTTCTGAGAAATTGAAAACATTTTTGATGCTTTTTTTACTTAAAATATATTGACTTGATGGTAATGTTGAATAAAATGTGGCAAATACATGTTGTAATTCATAATTTTTGTGATGAAGTGACATTTCATGTTAAAAATGCATTTTTTTCAAAAGTTTGTTTATCAAAATGAAACTGCTTTTTTCTCAGAAAATAATGAAAAGATGCTCATAAAATTTCAATGAAACATAACTGATATGTTAACTATGTATACTGAAGTGACATTTTATAAATTTTCCAAAAATATTTTAACACACAGCATTTATCGTAGAAAAAAAAATGAAAATTTTCAAGAAATTCATAATAATATATTTATGTTGCATGGTTTTGAAAAAAAAATTAACAATATATTTGAAATATCTCACTTCAGCTTAAATATTAAAGTCTAATTAATATTCAGACTAAATCAGAAGTCTTAATATTTAACAGTTTCTGAGAAAAAGTACACATATATATGTGATGATATGGGATGATTTTTGCGTTGCCTGTAAAGCTTGTCATACACATAAGATTACATAAATTTCATGTTTAAAAACATAAAAATAGTTTTCTTGTGGTTTGGATATCATTTATGTAATATTTAAAGAAACTTTTTAATCCTGATACTTTAAGAAATTGTGTTTATATGTGAACATACAAAGCACTAATGAAACTTTTCGAAATGTCATATATTTATGTATTACTCTCTTATAAAGATTACATTTTTTAATTTGTGTCTTCTTTTTCTATAAATTTATTGTATACATGAACTGGAAATTTTTATTTTATAATTTAAATGTATTGTGTATACCGAAGTAAAATTTTTGAGATATTCCTCAGACATTTAGCTAAAAAGCAGATGTCGTAACATAGAAAAGGAAAATTTTTATAAAATTCATTATTCTACTGTGCAAAAATTACATTTTTAACCAGGCTGGTCAATTTTTTAAAAAAATTTCACTTCCGTATAAAGATAAATGTTTATTTAATGCACACACAAATTTTTAAGCTTTTTGTTCAATATTTTCTTAGTAAAAGGTACATAAATATATCCCAAAATGCAATGCCCTTTTTCGTTGCACAAAACTTGTTACATACCAAAAAATACACAAATTTCATATTTAAAAACATAAAATCAGTTTTGTTGTTGTTGTTTTGGATACCATTTATGTAATATTTTAAGAATCCTTTTAATTCTGATACTTTAAGAAATTGTGTTTACATGTGAATTTATAAAACACTAATGAATTTTTTCGAAATGTCGTATAATGATGTATTACCAAAGTCATATTTTCATGTATTGACACATTTTCACATGGTATTTATGATGATTTATAATCACAATAATGTATCAGAACAGAAAATTCTTCAAAAATTGATGCATAATTTGAGAAAAATGATGAAAATGCTATAAAATATCTCGATAGATTAAAAGTGAAAAATTTTATATAAGTATTTTCTGAGAAATCTAAGTAAAAGAAATAAGTAAAAAGTCTTAAAAGTTATTGAGAATAAGCTAATATTTAAAAAAAATAGTGCAAATACAGATTGTAATTCATAATTTTTTTGATGAAGTGACATTTTATAATAAAAATACAATTATCTCAAAACGGTGTTTTTAAAAATGCGTGTACCTTTTTCTCAGAACCTATTCAACAGAAGCACTTGAAATCTTCACTGCATATTACTCATATCTAACTATATATATTGAATCGAGCTTTTATTAATATTCCAATAATATTTTTGTAAAAGTCAGTTATCGTGAAAAAAAATGACATTTTTCTAAAAATTCATAGTGATACTGTTGCGATGAATGTTTTTGAAAAAAACTAAACAATATATTTGAAAAAGCTTCTGATAATTTTAAATAAAAAAGTCTAATTAATATACAGAAAAAATTTTAAGTCTGTACATTTAATAGTTTCTGAGAAAACGGTACATAAAAATGATCAATTTAACATTAGCGGGATAGGGGGTACCAACTATACTTAAGCTACAATACGTCTTTAGCCTCTTAAGTGACACCTACGTATATAAACGTCTTACGCTCAGCCAGTGCGTTTATTGCCCTGGACGTATATATACGTCTTTCAGAAGTGCGATATTTTCTGGGCACTGCTATCCATAAAACTATTCCGAAAGATGTGAAGTGCAATAAAAGAACCTTGACACGGCTTGCGACAGAGTTATATTTCAGAGGATTTGCTTATTTATTCCTTTTCTATCCCCCCTCATACACCACATGCACTTGCCTATGTGTTAGAAAACAGAAATTATTTTAAAACATTCAAAATAAAAACGAAAGCATCTTGATAAAGTCAATTACATTTAAAAATAAAAAAAAAATAATTAAAAAACTGATATAATGAACACTGTAATCTAAGTATTAAAAAACGGGTTTCTCATGAAAAAGAGGGTGAACTAAAAACCTCCTAAATTGTATCAAATATATCATAGGTAAATAAAATTTAAACTATTGCTTTTGGAGTCTGTTTTTCAGTGGTGATAACAAAAGAAATTTTTTAGCCTCTGCATGCCATTCCCGTATGGAACCATCTATATCAGACAGATTAATGTTCTCGTTGTCTGATGTGTCTTACACAGGACACTTTTCCTGAGTTGAAGGAGTACAATTATTATTTCAATTCTCGGTTTAGTTCCTAATGTAGAGTAAAACTTTTTATTAAAAATGGGCTTTTTTCCTTACTTTTTGTAATAGATTTTAAAGCCTAAGATGTAGATGTCCTTATATCAGTTAGCCAGGTGGGGTAATTTTAGTACATGTGGAAATCAAAATAACTGCCTTAGTTCATATGTATACTACAACAGAGGAATGTAATATATTGGATATGGAAGAAGAAATAACAAGTGTAAGAATAGAGCACAGAAATTCAGATAAGGTCGAAACTATAGAAAATGCTAAAAGCAAAATATGCCCCTAAGTTGATAAAGATGTCCTGAAAACTGTAGATTTCGAAGCTGTATTTGGTAACAGATTGGCTCGATATAACGATGTTTTCAGAGATCGCAAAAACGGACATTATATTTGCAATGTTTGGATCCACTTAGATAGCAATAAATACAGCTCAAAAGGTTTAGAGGCCTGATCTTATGTTTAAAATGTCCGTGGAACTTTGAATTGTTACGCTAATGGAGAAAAATTTTCAATCATTTTTATTTCTTGGAACCATTTTTATATTCCCTATGTAGGGCTTAGTTTAATATATAATTAATACATTTTGGTTCTTAACTACAAGCTTTGGAAGGATGCCTGAAAAATGCAACTAAAGCAGCGTTTCTTAAACTGAAGGGTGCACCCTCCTTGGGGAGCATAATAATCCTACATGGAAGGGCGAGCAAATCGAAAGTCGAAAATGAAAGATTCTTTTTAAAAAATCTATTGAAAGAAAGCAAAACAAAATATACATTTAGGCATAGTAAAAAAAATTAAATACACATTTATACTGATATAATATAATAAATGTATCAGTACACAATGTATTTGATCATTAATTCATAAAATGCTAAGTTAAGAATAAGCTTAATAATTACTAGATGCTATGTGGGCTTGTCATAAACAAATTGTATACATAATTTAATAATTATCTTGTTAAGTTGTACGGTTTATAATTAAATTCGTATTGTAACTTTGTGGTGACCTGTAGCCACCCATTATTTAATAGCTTCCTGTCTATCTGAAAACCCGGCTAGATGTGTTGGAGGAACTAAATGATCGGAAGACGTTATTCCAATTCAAACTGATTTATTGATTCTTATCAGATATTATGAACAGACACAACACAATTCTAATCAAGGTAAATAAACGAGAGTGGAATGCAGAGGTGAGGTATCAATACAAGCGGATAATAATACAGAGTTTCAAATGAATCTAGGACAGCTTAAACGCGCACAATTACAAATACGCCTCACACTTATAATCAGACTTACTTAATCAAAGTCACTATACTTTATATTTTACTGCTGCGGTTCCTTCGTGTCGAACTTCAGACACTCAAATTAGCTGGATGAATTGACGAAGACTCCACGCTCCGTAATAGTGAATTTCAATACTTTTAATTCGCTTCTCTTTGCGCCCATCAGAACAAATCGAGCTCGCTTAACTTGTCAACAACTATGAGTCGACCTCTCGATCTTTTCACTTTACTTTAATTCACTTGACTTCTCACTTCCTCTTACTTAGCTCTCTTCAACTTGCGAAAACCGAATTTATATAATATTCCTTATTTACATAAATCACGCTTGGCTCTCGATGAAGGTTGGTTGAAATAAATAATTTGATTTAAAGATAAAAAGAAAAGGTTAGTGAAAAAAAGTATAGATCCATCACAACTTTAGTGTCAAAATGTGTTATAATTGAATTCAATACATTGTTATTGTATGGAGGTAGGTGCGTTGAAAATTATGATATGTAAATGGGGTCACAAATATTGAAAGTTTTAGGAGCACTGGACTAGACCATGCTAGTTGTCCACATCGGGAAAATTGGGAGAGCAAGGTATCCGAACACGTTGAAAATGACCAAATTCAATCAAGTCAGATATTTTTGTTTTTTATTTTATTGAATAGAGCTGTCTTTTGACTTGACGAAACATACTTTGTTTTGTTTCTACACTACCTAGAGGCCAAGTTACAATTAATTTTATAAATTTAGAAAAACCGGAAGTGGGTTTTTGATTTACCAGAAGAGGGCATTTAAATTGATCAAAATCTATCATGGTGAGTCTGATAACTCAAAATATTACGAATATATTTCTATAAAACTTTTTGAACCTGATATTTATGTCATTTTCTAGAGAATGTACTAAAATATTTCTTATTGTATGAATACTTTTTGAGTTATGGATTGTTATATAAATAAGGGTCTCATAAAAAAACTTAACATTTCTTATAATGTTTACTCATTCAGCTCTAAAAAATTTTCAAATTTTAATAAAAAATTAAAATTTTAGTACATTTTCTGGATAAATATGCATCTAATTTGTTTTAGTAATATTTTTACTAATATTTTTTTATTACTTTTTTCTCTAACTGCTTTGAAGTTTTTCAAAAATATTGCTAAAATTTCACTTATACTTGTGATTTTAGTAAAATTCAGGTAATTTATTTTAAATTTTGATAGTTAAATAATAATATTTATTGGTATTGAGTCCTAAAAGAGCATTTATAATGTTTTAGTATGCTATTTTGTTAAAAAGTACTCTGAACGTGTTCAGATACCTTAAACATCTGACACTTGAAACAGCGTTGAAACATATGGACGTATTTGATAACTTAAATATCAGCTTTAATTGTAGTTGCTATACAGTAAAATGCATGAATCAAATGTTTCGCTTTGAAAACATAGTTGCATTATTTTTCATTGTTATACATCTGACCTGAGTTACTTCCTGTTCAGAAACATTTTTGAGGGTTTCTGCTTCACAGGGAGAGAATAAATCAGGTTTGGAATGGCATATGGACATAATAAAGAGATTTGTGAGTTTTTTAAAAGTTTAGTTTGAAAAAAAAAATATGTTTAGAGTAGATTTAGTTTTGACAAGAAAATCAATGGATCTTAACTTTCTGACTGACTTTGGGTCACTATTTGTTACTTTAAAGACATTATGCAAAGAAAAAAAATATTTTTGGACCTCAATGTTTGTAAAGGAAATTAATAAAAATCCTGAATAAAAAAACTGCAATTATATCGATGTTTAAAGAAGGTTAAACAAGATCCTTTACTTTTAATTATTCATCCTGTGAAGTACTTCTACCCATCATGAAGTACAACAAGGGAGCAGAGAGCCGTTCATCTGACAAAAGTCAGCTACTGGTACTTACATGGAAGTCACATAGGATGTAGTACAGCAGAATAAAGTCGATGGTTTAGTGACAAAACATAAAACCCCTCCTATCTGTAGCAATAGCTGTATAACAATATATCTTTGAAGATTTTTATTTTAATATGTTCTGATCCCCCCCCTCGAAATTCAGTGGATTGAAAAATGTGCGTTTGTCACTAGTTACTTGTTTTAGTTGTAAGCTCGTACAAAAATAAAATATAACACAGATTTCATTTTGATGACATTAAGTAAATTCTACTTCTTAAAATGTTGTTCATAGTACTATTAAATACTTAATTATATGTCTTCATTCTCCAGGAGATCTTTAGTAATCTATGGATTATGAGTTTGGGTAATTTCTTTTTTCGCATTGCTGTATATTCATGCGCACATCCAAATTAAACAGAAAAAATACCTACAGGAAGAAAATGTTCTTCAAATGATCTGAAACGAAAGAAAACTTAATTTAATATTAACTTATTAATTTTTTTTTTTTTGAAAAAAATAACGGAAATGAGGAATTTTCTTAAAACAAGCAAACTGAGGTGTAATTTCCCATAAATTACGTTTTATTCTTAATACTTACAGACTCTTTTGTAAAATATTCAGAAATATATTAATATACTTTCTTAGCATTTTTCAGAAATATTTTTTTCTGTATTAAGTATTTATCTGTTTTATATACTTTCTTCCCAATTTTCAGCTATAATTTTTCTTTAACAACTTACCAATTATAAACAACTTTATACGTTATTTTACTCTAATTATTTCCTTTTAGCTACCTCCAAATGTGTTAAGTGAATTTATTATCTTAATATCATAATAAATGAACAATTTCATCTTCTTCTTGTAAATGTAAAGAATTTGGTACAATGTTTATCATATTAATATTTAATTAACGTTAATAATAATTATTCTGTCTTCCGGGATTAAAAATTCACTAGATTGATTTAGTGGAGAATTAAGTACACCGCGATGCGATGTCTTTAGTTGCATAATCAATTGAATATATTAGCAAAGTTCCATATTAAGTAAATCTAGACACATGAAGTATTCTTTAGAAGAATTAAATTTGATTTATTTACAATAAAGGGGAGAATACGGGTATTACTCTTTTAACATTTTACTTAGAAACACAATCATTACCACATATAAGTTTTCTGACATTAATTTGTAAAAGCATGGACGTCGCAGTAAGAACAAATAGTGTGTTGCTCAGAATATAATTAATGAAATCAATTAAGCGAAAATAATACATTCTAAGAAACCGACACTTAATTCCTTAGATTATAATTGATGGAACTAGTTGTTCCGGTAAAAGTACACTTAATTCTTGGGCACCAATTAATGGAAACAGTTGAGGCTGAGTTAACAGAACTGTCGAAATGATTATAAAACAGTCAAATTCAAAGGAAGAAAGATAGAAAGATTGGAGCCCAGATATGTTTTAAAAAATCAAACTGATTTTAAAATAAAAACCAATTAAATATAAGTTAAAAACTGTGCTGTGAATTTCCATAACACTATTAAATGTTTATTGTGCTGAAAATTATAATTATTTAAAAATTTCTTTAATTTAAGATATATGCTTTAAATGATAGGTAATTGATGCTTAGTAACTAATTTTAAGTGCTTAGTAAAATGTCGAAATCACCTTAAAATTAAATCAAAATTCTAAATTTATTTATCTATTTTTCTTTGTGAAAAACAGATTATCAATCAGCAAAAAAAATTTCGTTTTATTCAATCAATTTTCATATAATTAAAAGAATATGATATTATCTTTTTTATATTAATTGGCAATACTTTTACTTCAGAAATGAACAAAATTAGAATTTAAACTAAATGCATCTTTCGTTAGAATTTAAATAAATTAAGCATATATAAATTTTCAAGATTCGCTTTAGAAAAGTACAATAGCTTTCTCACTCAATAACAAGTGTTAACATGCTCACCTTTAAGAAACCTCATATTTTTAGCATTTTCATTTTCTTAGCAAAATTTGAATATCTGAATAGATATGTTTTATTTTAAACCAATGTTTTTATTTCAAGGATTCATTTGTAAATAACCGTAGGAAATTTAATGATAAATCATTTTTGAAACAGTTTATGAAATATTGTGTTTTGATATTTTGTGTTCAGCTTGTTGTTTTTTTAAAAAAAAATTACACAATTCGAAAACGGTTTTTCTTCTGTATTTTTTTTAAATTTATGCATAATACGTATGTGTAATTCTCATATAATGATTTTAATGTAAGCAGAAAACACAGAGAAAGTTGCATAGACCCAGAAAAAAGTCTGCGTGTAAGTGACTTGTTCTTTTTCTGTTTTTGTATCTAATTAAAAACAAATTTACGTTGAAATTATTTACATGAAATTCCAAGTTAATTTCCTAATATATTATCTGGTTTCACAGGATATGATGCATGTTTATCTGATATTACTTTAATTCTGTTAAAAATCGTTTATTAAGTATTTTCATTTATATTTATTTTTCATTCCAAAATATCAAATATTTGGTAATATTTTTAAAAAGTTGAAAAAGATAAGGCATGTTGTAATTACTGTAATCAAATGTTAATTTGCAAAGTTTCTTCTTTGTAAATGCATCATAATCATTTAAAAAAGTAGTCCATGAAAAAATAACAGATACAAAACATTCTGACTAAGACCTGAGTTCACCAAAGCAACTCGGTATCTTTAGATTCTTAAAAAAAAAGAGGTGTTTAGAAATTGTATCATGATATGCTGCTTGAATGGATTATTCACTTTTAGCATTTTAACAAGCTCGTTCATATCAACCTTTCCATAAAACTAGCCTTGAGTAATGAAGTTCATCCATTCAGTTTAAACGAATACTACAAAAAATTAATTTATAAATAAGAGTTTAATAAGGATGATGGGGAAAAAAATCTGAAGCTCTGGACTAACTAGATAAACCACAGATATTTTAATATCAATGTTCTCCCTCTCTCTCAATGGTGCAACAGATCATGACCGGACCAAGACCTAATGTGATCATCTCATGTTTCGTGACTCTTAGCACTGAGGTGCATGAGCAGATGTTACAGCTAGGTGGTCAGTCTGACTCGAAACCCCAAAGTGTTTAGTTCTCAAGCAAGCTTGGTACTCATTTAACGACCTACTGAAAGGATGAAAGGCTGAGTCAACCTTGCCCAGTTCGGGGTTTGGACCCTGTACTTGTGACGAGGGAGAGCGATACGCTACTACCAGCCACTGGGCCTCAATACCACCGTTTACCATATTTTAATGTAGAATTAGTTCCGACAAATTCTAATAATGCTAAAATAACGTTAAAACTGGTTTCCAAGAAGATAAGTAAATTTCATTAGGATCTAGCAATTGGTACTGTTACATCAGCAAAAATAATGAAAAGGTTTGCCCACATATCACCAATAGCTAAACAAGTGTTAATTCATATGCCGAAATACTTAGCAGTAAGGCATATACCGGGTGAGCAAAAAGTCCGTATAATCTTTAAAAGTTTATAAGATCCGGAAAATTAAACAAAATAAAAAATAAAAAAACAGTTTGCAGGTTCAGCATCGATAAGTCACGGGATTTTTTTATAAGATAAGGAAAAAAAAACCTGCCGTCACATGGCGCTCATACAAACGACTGGGTTGGAAATAGTAAATACTGATATCTTGATCCAGATATAATTCTCCGTTGCATGCCAACTAAGTGAACAAGGATCCTGAATGAGAAAGACAAAGCTTTGTTGATGAATCTGTTTTTCATGAACAAGGAATCAGCGATTGTGGCACTGCGTAAGTTTTGATTTCAGGAAAATGTGAAGACCGGAAAAGGACCTTCAGCAGTGGTAAACCTCATAAAGCTTGTTCAGCGATTTGAGAAAACTGGATCGCTCGAGAATCGTGTAAGATCCGGACGACCAAGTCTAAGAATAATTAGCAAATGTTGCAAGTTAACATGACATCCTCGGTCTCCATATCTGACTGACTCCAGTAGACTTTTAGTTGTGGGGGATATTAAAATTTCCGGTTGTATTAATCCCGTCCATCCATTCTGACGGAATTGAAAGATGCGATTCACCGAGAGCTGTCCCGTACACAGGCGGATTATGTACTCTGCAGTTGCTGGATTTGTGACATGCTTGGAATGTGCCATCACTTGTGGTGGTGGATATGTGGAGCCCATACTGCTGTAATAAATGATTTGGTATCGTTACTTCTGTTATTTGCGAGTCTTTTTTTTCACTTATGTAGAAAAAGCCGCCTATCGATTATTTTTTTAATTGTTTTTTCCTTTTTCTTATCTTAAAAAAACTCCCGTGACTTATCGATAATAAAACTGCAAACTGTTTTTTGTTTTGTTTAATTTTCTGGGTTTTATAAATTTTGAAAGTTGTTACGGACTTTTTGCTAACCCGGTATGTAATAAAAATTTTGTTGAAGCAAGATGGTAAATGTTAGAAGTACGGATGTTGAAAATAATAAGTCAGATAATGACTATAACAAGTTGACCTTGTTTACGTGGATTATTACAGACTCTTGTAATATTAGAAAATTATTTATTAAACAAGAAAAAAATCTGCAAATATTTGGAAAAGGTACCTTATTTTATATATGAAATAGTATTTTTCAGAGTTATATGAAAAATAATATGGAAAATAATTAAATCTAAATCCTGTCTTTCATGCAAGATGGAATAGTCTAGGGTCCATGTTAAAAATATGTGTACATTTAAGAAGAAGTTTTGCTATATTTTCGAATAATCTTAATGCTTTTCACATGTTGAATGAAGATGAAGAGGAATATTGCAAAATTGAAGAGCTTCTTTATGTCTTGGGATCAGATTTTGCCGCCGAAGCTTTAGGTAGGTGAGAAACAAATTAATTTTTTTTTTTTTTTAGCAAGTGGAGATATGTTTTAATTTTTGTTGGATGAATAAAAAAATATTGAAACATGGAGTTAGTTGGGAGTTACACACAAAAATGACACGAATTGGAAAAAAAAAAGAGACAGAAGATTAGTTAAACTTCCTCTCTACTTAAAGAATTCACAGATTGTTTGCACAAAATCTTCTAGCAAATTTCTTCTACAATCTACAAAAATTAACACATTATTGAACTATCCGAACATATATTATCAAGACTATATAAAGATAATTTTACAGAAGATGAATGCGATGTTAAAAAATGTAATGATGAAAAATAAAGACATATATATGATGAAACATGCTACGGAAATAGGAATAAAAATCTCTAGTCCTCAAGCATTAAAGAAGGAATTTCTAATCTTAGCGGCTGCAAAACCAAAGAACACAAAATTTAGGTTTATTTTTAATGCTTTAAGGACAATTAAATTCATTATCTAGTGAAATATTTTTTTCTGCTTTTATTAATTTTGCACTCAAATAAACACAAGGCTTAGCAATAAATAAAAATTGATCTTTGCTTTTTTTGAAGTTTTATTTTACTAAACATGGAAATAAAGTAGTAATTCACATAAATGTAAAACATTTGTTAAATTCTGCGATATTTTAAAGTATTATTTTGCCATTTTTTTAGTTTAATAGTTTTCTGTATGTTCGTATAAGTCCTTTTTTGCCATTTTGGAATTATTTTGCAAATAAAAAAATGTCTTTTAATTTGTAACATGTCTTGAATTTTATATATAAATATGCGAAACCAGCTTAAACCAATTTTTCGAAAAATTGAAAACAAAAAGTGCTATTTTAAAATGGTGGTATTTGTTTTAAGGCTGCCTTTAGTTAATGTTAAAGAATTTGATCCAAATTTGGAATATTTGTTCAGATATAAAAGAACTCTCAAACATCAATATTATATTTTGGCTTCTCTATCCTGTAGAATATCACTTATTTTATCATACTCTCATTTTTATCTAAATTGACACATTTTTTTTCTTTTATAAAATGTGTTTCGCATTTGTCTCCTATACTATAATGCTAAATGAGCTATCCCTTTCATGTTAAAAAGAAAAACTAATTAGTTATGAAATATTTTGAAATTTTAAAAATACTATATTGTAAGCAAATGCATGAGTTACAATGTCACAAATTTTTATAAAAGTTGAAACATTTCTTGTATCTGAAAATATTACCCGCGTTAAGTTCAAGGTCTCATACATATGAGGAAAACAGCCATAACTTCTAACATTTCACAGTGTATTGCGTATTTGATAGTTTTGTGGAATATAATTCTTGACAGCAAGTGTGTAATAAAATAAATAATAACCAGACACATTTTTATAGCATTTTTTCGATTTCTTTAAAAAATTTACTATGTACTTTATGGAACTCTTTGTATGTTAGTTAGAACAAATTATAGTTTAAAAAAACTTAAAAAAATACGTTTTTATGTTTAATCGTACTTAAAAGTAAAAAAATAATTCTTAATATAAGAACAAATTGATTAACGACAAAATTGAGGTCATCGGGGTAAAATCATGGGATTCTTAATATCAATTGTTATGATTTCTTATTACTTCTATTCCGAAATGCTGAGTTAGTGTAAAAATGTAGTACAAAACACCCCACGATTTTACCACAATAACATCAATTTTCTCGTTAGTCAATTTGTTCTTATATTAAGAATTATTTTTTTTACTTTTTAGTTCGATTAAACATAAAAGCGTGTTTTTTAGTTTTTTTAAACTATATATATATATTTCTTTTTTTTAGTTTGATCTACAATAAAATCATCATTTTTAGTTAATTAAACTATAATTTATTCATTGATTAATTAATCTTAAATACGTCATTTTTTATAATCTGGAATACCCATTGTCATCCTATCGGTGCATCGTTACAGTCTGGCTTGCCAAATGTAGGATCAGCTAACTGAAGGAAATCTGGAAGAGATAAGTTTGAAATAATTCTCACTAAAAAGATCTCAATATTCTATCTGAAATATGCATCTATATTAAACACAAAAGTACACTTTTTGAATCGAAGAGTTTCTGAGAAATTATTTAATCCGGTGAGTAGTCTGAATCAATTCGCATAATTTTCATACAACAACAATGTATTGAATGCAATATTTATGTACTTCAACGCTACAGCTATAATGAGACTTTAATATTATAAACTGCACATATTATTAAAGTAAGTATTATATTTTGTATATGACAAGCCCGTCAAAGTCACTAGTAATTGCTAAACTTGCTTTTAATTAAGTGTTTATAAAACAATTATTAAATACTTTTTGCCACACTGACACATTTATAAGTATCTTATATCAGTGCGAATATATATTATATTTTTTATCAAGTTGTGACGGATCTGTACGGTTTCACTAACCTCCTCAATAATTCTTTAAAGTTTTATTTATTTCAACCAATCTCCACCGGGAGCCAAAGCGTGATTTATGCAAATGAGAAATATTATATAGGTTCGGGTTTCGCGAGTAAAAGAGAGAGAGTAGTAAAGTGAAGAGTTAGATTTTTGAAGTAAAATGAATTGAAGCATCGGTAAATCAACACGTAGTTGTTGACTGATTTAGTGAGTAGTGACGCGACGAGCTATGCTGAAGAGTTAAAGATTGAAATTGGAATGTCAAGTGTGGATTCTAGCAATTAGCTGATCCAGCCCGGAATACATCCTTCACCACGACGGACCTACCAAAGTACAAGAATCAGGTTAGTGACTTACAAATTGTAAATACGTGTACGTGTGTTAGCTGTAATTGTACGTTCTGATCTTTCGTGGATTCAGTTCCGATTCCGTAGTTCCGCTAATAGTAACCCCTCTCGTACTCCTCTGTGTTTTATTGTTCTTAAATTTGAATCGTGTGTGTGTAACTTGCCTTAATTAAGAGGTATCAATAAATATAGTGACTTGTAATGATGCCACTTAAATTCGTTAACCCGCCTACACATCCAGAAACAAGTAAAGGTAGACGGGGAGATGATAATCTTAGGGAATGTTATATGTCACGACAAAGTCACAATGTATTTTGTTTTGCTTCCATTCCGTAAATTAATAACTATTTTTAATACTTTTATTTTGGACTTTTCGATATGCTCGCTTCCCCCACGTAGAGTTATCATGCCTCCTCCCTCCCAGGACTCCCTCCATCCCACAGTTTAAGAAACGCTGGGTTTGTCCATAAATATTTTTTTCACATGCATTACTCTTTTTTTTTATTTTTATTTTCAGAAACACTAGACAATTGTTTGTTTTATAGACTGCTGGCCACCATAAATGCAACACCAAGAAAGACAAGAGATAGCACCCCAAATTTTTTTTTGTGGGTAACATGTTGACCAAGTATCAAATGATTAAATTTATAGACTTCTGTGAAGTGTGGTTCCTGAAAGAATCAGTAGCCACCATTGTTGGAGACCACCGCTGCCACACTCCTCGGCATTGATTCAAAGATACTTTGGATGCGTTCTTGGGGTACACAGACCAAGCAGCTTCCACACGTTGCCAAAATTGATCTGGTGTGGCAGTTGGGGGTGTAATCTGGGTCAATCGTTGTGCAACCATGGGCCACATGTTTTCCCTCGGCGAAAGATCCGGAGAGTGAGCCGGCCAGGGAAGCAATTCAATCTGGTTATTGACGAAGATTCTTTGGAAAATGCGTGCCATGTGTGGTCGCGCATTATTCTGTTGAAATATGGCTGTGGCCAAGCCCTGAAGGTAAGGAAGGACAACTGGATCCAACACCTTGGAGATGTAGCGCTGACTGTTTAAAGTACCGGCAATGCATACTAGAGGAGTGCGAGAGCGATATCCAATACCGCCCCATACCATAATACCCGGTGCAGGACCAGTGTTTCGGTGCATAATGCAGCTGTTCATCATCCTCTCTCCACGATGTCTCCAGACTCGAATTCGACCATCATAGAGTTGCAGACAGATGCTTGACTCGTCAGTAAAGACAACTTCATTCCATTCTGCCACCTACATCCTTCTTTCATCGCACCATTTTTGGCGGAGACGTCTGTGGTTCTGCGTCAAGGGTAGAACAATCAATGGACGTCTTGAGGACAGACCAGTCTGCTGTAAACGGTGTCGAGTGGTACGCGCAGACACTGAGTGATTCGTTACAGACAAAATGTGCTGTGCTATGGTTCGTGATGAGACTGAGCGATCCGTCGCTGCCATGTGCACAATTTGCCTGTCCTCACGTGAAGTGGTGCACTGAGGTAGATGTAATCAACCTCGTCGGTCTTCGTCGTACCCTCCTGCATCCAACGGTCCCATATCCGCATTACAGTTGTTTGGTTTCGTCCAACACGACTACCGATTTCCCTGAAAGATAATCCGCAATCTCGGTAGGCCACTATCCTTCCTTTGTCGAACTCGGATACTTGATCAAAAGCGGATCACTGTTTTCTGCGAGACATAAATGATTTTTTTAAAAAAGAAACCACAAGAAAAACATAATTGCCGAACTTGAAATTGTCGAAATCTCCAAGCCTTAAATAGCGCTTTGAGAGGGCGCCACAGGCATGCGTGATGTGTATCTACGCTGAAATTTTAATCATTTGCATATCTTGCCTCCGCTAAGGCATGTTGTAAATTTTATGTTATTTGCGTTTTTCCTTCAGGGTGTTACTTTTGCGGTGGCCAGTAGTGTAGTAAGAAATTGCTGTTTTCGCTTTTAAAGGGTTGTAACTTAATCTTTTTGTCGCCAAATCTAGAAATCGTTTTTCCTGATCAGGACAATGGAGTAAAATTATGAAATTATTGTATTGCCATCGGTCCTTGAGAAGTGTGCAAAGTTTCAAATTAACCTGACCTTTTTAAGTGGGTGAAAATGGAGTTCAAGTGAGTTACATACAAATGAAACTTATAAAATTATGTTAATAAAAACAAATAACTTTTAGTAAAACTCACACTAAAGATCGATTTTAACACTAGAACGTCCATCGCGGTGTCGATTGGACACCGAAGCCTGTTTAGTTTGTTCTCCTCTTCACATTCTTGCAGGAATTTTAAAAAAAAATCATGACTTTTAATCCGTTTCCATGCTAATTACACAGAGAAAAGAATTGTGGTTCTAAGTTAATTAAGAGATATATTACATCTAAATATACCTAGAAAGTCTGCTGATTTCGTTAAGACACCAAGACAAATTGTGCTTATAAGTATAAGTCGTTCAGTAAAAGATGATTCACTAAGTAGATACTATTAGTAAAAGAAACTTCCAGAAGTAACATCGAACTTTAATTAGACTTTGAATGCATTGTTATTGGGTTCACAACTGCAATGAATCAGTTATACTAAAATAGTTGTGTTCAAAGTGTTTCGTTGCATTGCATCTGCTCATGTGCTTTTACGTTAAAATTACGTAAGTGCAAGAAAGTTGAAAAATCAGGTAAATACTGAACTTAAAGGAATTTCAAGTTTACTACAATGTTAAAAGTTTGAAAGTAAAGGGTGTAGTGGAAAATGAAACTAAAAAAATGCGTGTTTCTTGCTTGAAAATGGTGCGCGGAAAGTCTACAAAAAAATTTAATATCACTGCATTCATTGTAAGTGAGGTAAGTATAAAACATTATACATAAAGAATAATAATTAAAAACTCGCATTCTCACAAAAGATACAACTCTCCTGATTATAGTTATATTTATCAATATTATTGCTTTATTCAATTTTACAAGATTAAGTAATTTGTTTTGTTACAGTTTTCTATGATAAAAAGGGTCATAATATGTAATAAGTATATGAAATAATATAAAAATGACTTAAAACTAAACCCAACCGAACAGCAGTTCAGCGATTTTTTAATTATTACAGTTATTTTATACATTTCAAGTCACGGTGTCGAAGTTACTCCGGTGGACGTTTAAGGGTAATCGAAATCTCGGACGTTCTAGTGTTAATGAAAATATATTGAGGAATGAAAATATTTTTATCCACATTTATGTTAGAAGTTCATCAAATACGTTAATGGTATGTATGAATTTATAAGTTTTTATGTATATTAACGTATATAAGACAACGAAAAAAACATTTTTATCTCATCATTTTATGAAAATAATTTTTTAGATTTAATGTTATATTTCCAGAAAAAATAAATGGTGGTAAAATGTGCTTTGTTTCTACAATCATATTAATCAGCGATTCGTAAGCTTTTGATCGACACGGCCCCCCTATATGTATCAGCGGGACTTCGCAGACCCGCAAGATTTTGAAAATCTCTCCCCAACTTCATATTCTTAATCAAAATACAAATTCTAGTAGAGTTTTTTCATTGTAGTCTATTTAGTAATCTTATCTATTATGGCACATCTTTCAATGTTTCCACGAGAACTTTGAGAATCTGTATAAGGTGGAAATGACAACGCTACATGAGAGACTCCACGGACCCCAAGAAAAGTGCTGTGAACCCCCAGGGGTCTGCGGACCACAATTTAAGTGCCGCTGGTATATATAGTGGGGTATTGTCAATGGTGTGATCATTTTCTTAATAAACCATATATTGTTTTACAAAATACTTTTGCTATTGCTTAATGGAATTGTTTAATAAATTGAGATTATATTTAGAAGGGGAAATATTTCATGTACTGAGATAAAAAAGGTCCACGTGAAAGTTTAAACAATGCAATATAATCAGATGATGTTACTAAATAGATCAATTTTGTCACATTAACTGTTGAAGTTCTTAGTAAAATGAATCATAGGAAAAAAATATGATTCGTATTCTATTCTCATTTTTGTAGTATCAGGTGTATTTTCCATGCAAATTTCTATGGTCATAAAGTACAGCGATTCAACGTGAAAACTAAAAACAATCAGAAGCTTTTTAAAAATATTAACACTTGATTCGTAATTTGTGTAAAATATTCAAGCCTAGTTAGCTAAAATATTGATGTTAATAGACTTTTGTTCCTGCTAATAGGTAGGAAACTGTTTCTTGTTTCTCCCAAGAGCCTCAAAAAACTCAGCCTTGTTTCCTCAAAAAACATTTTAATGAATTTTCAGTATAACGTCGTTTATCCGAACGTTTATTATCAGGAGCGTCAAATATCCGAACCAATGTCCGAATACGTTTTCGAACACTGCAATGCTCAACACTTGTTTCGTGTGAGGCCGAAAGTGACTGGAAAACCCAAGGTGAGGGATATTAGGGGAATTTCAGTTGTGTGTGATTTGGTAAACATCTGCGCGGAATATTAAGTCAGTTTGTTTTCAAGTGAGGGGGTGAATACGTGAACTTTTGTTGAGTTTTGTTGATGTAGAAACCTCGATGGCATGCGATGCAAAAGACTGTGGATTTCAAATGCTAAAGTATGACGAGATTGTGACTTCCGTGCAAGAAGAATCCGACCCTGTCGACGGTGAAACGGATGAAGACTATTACAACAACAATGAAAGTAGCAAGGGTCCATCAAATGCTGATGCGTTTCTGCTTTAGAGATAGCTATGAAGTGGTACACACAACAATCAGAGTGTTGTCTTACTCAACTACTGCTGCTCAAGAGAATCAGAGAACTTGCAGCAAAAAAACGAAGGCGTACAATGGTAGAGCGAAAAATAAATGATTATTTTGCATAATAAAGGTGAAGTTGCGACATTTTGCTTTTTCTTCAAGCACGTTTCCCGCATGTGATGATTTTGAATATTCGTATAGTTCCCGGTTTCATATACTGCGTGGATCGCAATCGGTTGTAGGTTATCCGAACGGTGTCCGGTCCCAAATGATTCGGATAAACGAAGTTCTACTGTATGTTAACTAATAGGTCAGAAATATATTTTGCTGAGGAGATAATTAAATATCTTAAATTGATTTCTTATAACAAAGTGCTTTGACGTAATTTTACTTCTGATGCATAGATTATTTGTCAATTAGTATAATTATTGCCTTAATGAATAAATAAATTGACAGAAACTTAAAAGCAGTTATTTTAATTTGTGTAAAATATTTTTATGAAAGAAAATTAAAAGACTTAGATCACAAAATCTAGAATAATAAAGTCGAAAGAAAAACATTTAATAGCTGCATGTATTTCAAAGAATTCTTTGCTGGTATGAGTTTCTGAAGTATTACTTGAGAAATAGAAGCTTTGTATAGAGTTCCAAACAACATTTTTTCAACTAAAATTTAATAATTACGTTTTATAAATCTGCTGAAATCTTACTATACAAATTGCAAGAACTAAATATTTTTAAAGAAGCTTTAAAATAAGAAATGAAAATAAGTCAATAATTTAGTCATTATGCACTAGTTTTGCATTCATCTTGTGTTTTGTTTCATATTTTTGCAAACGTGGCAAGTGTTTTTTGTAGCAATAAAAATGCTTGCCAAAAACTGGAAATTTGTGATATGACTCAAGTCTTATATTTCTTACCAACTGTTCATTATGTATAATCTTTTATATCAAAGTATATATATATATATATATATATATATATAATATCTAACAAATCATGATAAGACGAGTGCAAGAGGAGTTCGCTTCAAACTAGTTTAACCACTTATTCGGTCCTAATCAAATTGCATTTTGATCGCTAGTTTTTTTTTTTTTTTTTTTTTTTTTTTTTTTTTTTTTTTTTTTTTTTTTTTTTTTTTTTTTTTTTTTTTTTTTTATATTATTAAATAGTACTGCATTGTTGCAATTTTTATCAAAATTGTTTTTATTAGAAGAGTTTAAATTAATTCCTGAAATCAAAAATTTGTAAAATAAAATCGTACAGAAATTTCAATAAAAATTTTAGTATTTGAAAAGTACACTATTTAATAATTTTATAAATTGGTTAATTAACTTACATAACTAAATAATTTTGAAAATGTTAAATGTTTCGCTCTGTTCCATTTTAAACAACATTTATTTGTAACGGTCTTCAAAATGTAACGTAGTTTTTTTTAGGATAGACTCTTGAGCATTTGAAATAAAAGTTTCGGTGAGTTTTAATCTATTCTTAAAATTAAAGCTTGTAAAATGAAATGTTTCCTTAGTTTCATTTAAAGAAGCATTTATTTAGTTATTGTATAGTTACTATCGTGAAGTATTCTTACCCGACTCTGAAAATACAAAATTGTTCTAAAATATGTATTTCTAAATTAATATTTATGGAAATATATTTATTTTTATTAGGTTCATAGAAAAAATACTTTTGTTTTGATAAAAACAGTTTTCCAGTAAATTGAATCAGCAGTTTATTACAGATATATCCACTCCAACTGCTTTTAACGGTAATATCTCATTAATAAGCTAAAGCGCAACATGTGAGAAAACTAAAACCTAGACGTTTAAATATTTTATTTGAATTAAATATTGTTTTAAGTTACGAATATATTTCAAACACATCTTGATGTTAATTGATGAAGCATTATGACTCATGCATATATAAAAAAGATTAAATTAATTAGCAAAAGTATTATTTTAGTTAAAATATTTTTCTAACAAAAATGACTATAAAAGATTTAGTTATTTTTAGAGAAAATCTTAAAACCATTTTATCACGGAAGATTTGTGAAAAAAATATATTTTTATACTAAGTTCTTAAATATATTATTATGCTGAGTAGTTCAGAAAAAAAAATGAAAAGTTCAGTTAATTTAAAATTATTACTCAAAATATAACTGAAATAAATAAATTTATGTGGTTTAAAGTAAAAAAAAAAAATTAGTGTAAAAAATGTAACCGCTTATCCTAAGTTCACGATTTAAAAGTTATAGCATAAATAATAATTCTCTAATGTAATTTGTTATTTTTATATCATTTTTAAAACATAATAATGATTTTTTTAATTTCACAATTTTACTAATCCGAAAATATTTTATAAATAATTAATCAATTAATAATGAAAATTAATAATAAATACGGAAGGAAAATTTATATTTCAATTACTCCAATTTATCTCATATAATTGATAATAAAGGTTTTAGAAACTTTCTTTTATTCCAAAACCCACGTACAAACAAGATACTCAGGCAAAAACAAATGAAAATCTTGCGTTTTTGTAAAGTGCTTAAGCTTGTTTAAAAAGTTATTTAACTTAGAAATTTTTTGAGCGATTACCAAACACAATTATTAAATAAAGTGCTAAATTTTGTTCTTTTCTGTTTTTCAATTATGCGAAAATATTCAGTCTTAAGCCAATTTCGTTACTAATAAGGATTTTAAGCTGATTTTGCTTCAAGCGAAAACTCTTTTTTTATTACTTTATCAAGGGTTTTATAGAATGCCTTGGATAAATTATGATAATTATTTTCCATCACGGTAAGAAATGTGATTATGTTTTTAAAAAGTGTGTAGAATATCTCCTCCAGAAACAGAGATTCTTGCTTATATTTTCATTTGAATAGTGAATCATAGTTTTTTGCAAGCTGATTTTTGTTAATCTCTTTCTTAAGAGATATAATTGGAGCCTTTTAATCTTTTATGATTCCTTGTGACTTTCAATTTTAATGACATTGATATTTTTAAATCTATTTTTGATGTCGAAAAATATCTTTTTTAAATATTTTCAGAAATTTAGTTTATTTTTTTGGGGGGGATTTCTTTCTTCTACCTTTCTCAGATAATGATATTCTTTTTACTTATAAGATAAATTTATATCTGATAGTTAGTCCTCAATTAATTATTTTTTTCTAATTTTTATTTGGTTTGCAAAAGAAAAAATAATACGAATTAAGCTTTAGATTCATTAAAAATTAAAAATAAACAAACATTCCTTTATTTCTTGCTGTTATAACATTATAATTCTTATAAACTCCGTCGTTCAGGAGAAATTAGGTACATTCTTTAAGTAGTAAAATAGTATTACGAACAATTATACAATATGAGTTTAATAAATATCTGTAGATGGTGTCATGATAAGAAGAAATATAAAATTATTGAGAAAATAATACTATAATCAGTGTTTTAATTTGTATGTATGGTATGTGGAAATAAATTTATTTGTTATATTTATTTCATCCTGAATCTACTCTAGGCATCTCTGGCTACAAATCTTATCACTGGAGTCCAACCTGCATAAATGGATCACATCTAAGACTATCAGGCTCAGACGTAATTAAATTGAATTTTTTGTACTTAAGTGTGTTTATATGATTATTATTAGGAAAACTGTTTATGATTTATTTTCATGCTAAAAGAGCCTTTTATTTGTATTGTGTAAATTATGCTCACGTATCTAATATTTTTTTGTAAGATACGTGGTGTCATAGTTTAGGAAACAATAAACAACACTTTATACATGGTGTCAACATTTTATTTACCTGTAAAATAATAAATCTAGAACACAATTCATCACTTTTTCAAGTCTAACGCAACACCGATATATTTTACTGTAAACAGCGTTAGATTGCCACACATGTTATTAAAGTGCTCGCAAAAGTCAAAACTTGAAACCAAAAGCACATCTCTAGCGGAGATTATCTAAGAATCGATTCACACATCAGCTTAAATCCAAAGTATATTCGACAATACATCATGAAAGAGGAAAATAAAAAATTAATGGTATAATATGCATTACACAAATTTCAAATAAACGCACATGCTCTTGAAAAATGCGCATCACCATCATGTTGAGTTTTAAGAATGTGTTAGCTTTTATAAGCTCACATTTGTCCTTAAATAAATCAATATAAAATAAAACAGCATGATGCGTATGACACAACTTCAAGACAACGCGGTTGTTTACAGGAAATACGCTGCGCCACCATGGTAGAATGAGAAGATAGATGCCTGCGTTTGCATCTCACATTTCATCATTGAAGAAAGTAATACGTAGAATAAAATAATAGAATGTGCATCACATAGTTCGAACTAAACATGCAAGTTCATCAAAAATGTGTGCCTCCATCACTCCATCATTACCATGGTAGAAAAAAATTGAGTTAATTATTACAGCTCACATCTTGACACATTGATATATATATATATATATATATATATGTATGTGTATGTGTATATATATACACATATATTAAACCATAGAATAGAATATACATTACACAGATTAAATTAATATGCATGTTCATCAAAAGTTATCGTAGCCACGATCGTATCACCATCAAGATAATAAAGGAAGAACATCAATTGTTGCAAATCACATCTTCAAAGCAATAGAGAGTAAAATAGTGTAATATGTATTACACAAAGTCAAATGAATTACGCATATTCATGAGATATGCGATTCACCATGATTCCACAAACATCATGGTAGTAAAACAGAGAACGACAGCTCTTGCAGCTCAAAACGTGATACAGCATATTGTTATAGCAAATAAAAAACAGCTACAGACATCTCAATAGGAAGACTTGAGACACAAAAGAAAGGGCGAAATATTGCGGTCTAAAGAGGAAAATAAAAACACATCCATTGATGAAATAATTAGATTATAATAATTATTTCTCTCTAGGATGTATCATTAGTAAGAATTATATTACAAATTATAGCTAAAATGTATAGCTATATCAGGGTATCAAAAACTGACCTCTGTGAAGCGAATATTATTCATCGATAAAAGGTTTGTTTTCCTTTAGTGTATTCAATTTTATTCAATTTTTACTTAAAATAAAGGCTGAGAGAGAAAATTTGTTTATTTTTGTTATATCCCTGTGAATAAATTATTTAAAATCTCATAGTAGAATTTAAGCGATTAGTAATCAGAAAATTTCACAGGTATTATCTGTGATAATTTTTTCTTTGCGAATTCAGGAATTAAGAATTAAACATTTATTCCTTGCGCAAAGTAAATATTTTTCAACGCTAAATTTAGATTAACATTTTTAGCACATTAATTGTTTGCTCAGAATACTGAAATTCTTTTGTATTCTTTTTTTTTTTTTGCACTTTCTCTATATTTAGTAAAACTTATCTTGATTGGATGACTCAATTAAAATTTTTTTAAGGATTTAACTTAAAAATATTACTATTTGATTTTTTAAAAGGTTTAGTTCAATTCAAGCTCATGTAAACACACGATAATCAGAAATCTCATGTAATATATTTTCGAGCTTTGACTTAATATGCATTAACAATTAATGCTGGTATTTCCAGTTAGAACTATTTGCAAATATTTGATTAAAATTTTAATTTATGCATTAGTTTTTTATCATTTTTTTCATGAAGGAAGTTAAGTTAATCATGTAGACTATATTTCACTCTTGATATTTTTCAATGAGATAAATTATATTTAAATTTAACAAACTCCTTAAACAGCAAATATAATATTAACTGGGTTGAATTTCTTAATATAAAGTTCCACTACTTTATGAGTCTTTAAATTTTTAATACAATTTTTAATTATCTTAGTTTTATTCTAATTTCAAGGGAATTTGTTTTCCTGCTCGAATTTTTTTGTATTAGTTATTATTTCTTCGAAAAGATTTGTATGGCAAATCTCGATTTTTTGTAATGTTCATTATTTTAATAAGAAAAAATTTAAAATTTGTATACGTCAAAAATAATTTAAGTGATAAAATGTTTCGTATTTCTTTATTAACGAATCAATATTCCAAAAATATGTTCAAAAGAGCTTTCTTTTAATTAAAAGTCATTAGTAAGGAAATGATATCCGCATGCCCCTCATATAGACCACGATATTTCTTTTCAATCTCCCATTCATCTTTGAAGTCTCAAATTATACACATGTTCCGTGAACCGGAAAAAATCTTCCCTTATACCAATATAGAAAACATCCACATTTACGAAAAAGCAAGTTCATCGAATCGTAACTAAAAATTTCAGAAATCTCAGGGACAAAACCCTGAAAAAAGCACACAACACCATTTAACACTTAATATACTTATATATCCACCAAGTATTTCACACATCACGAATATTATTTTTGGTATTTTTTTCTTTTTCATTTTTTTTGGTATAGCATGTCATATACTCTTTAAATGTAATATCAAGGAATATATAAACGATCGACAAAGATGACAATTTTTTTCCGATCATAATGCCGGAACACCGACTGTGAGAAAGTGAGTGATCTTTCTCGCCATCTCATCGAAACTCAGCCTTGCCCTATTCACACTGGCATCTCCTGAGTTTGCTGAGGAGGTGCCGGATTTTGCTTCAGAATACCGCAATTAGGCAGCAAAGGCTGAGCCTCTGGTATGGCGTTATCAGTAGGTGCAGCTGGAACCATGACGGGTTTCGGGGGTACCTTAGGGGGCAGCAGGCGTACACCTTGTTGAGTGGGATGGATCATATGATGGTGATGCGTGTAATCTGGAGGAAGAGTTGGGGGACAAATCGCCAAGGGAGCTGATGCGCCAGCTACTCCCGGTTTGCTCTGACTTGGCAGCACAATTGACTCATGATCACCAGGTCGTCGAACCTAAAATAAAAGGCCAGTAAAATGTATTCACATCTATTGATTTGAAAGGAAAGGAAAAAAAAGAGGTTATTTGCTGCCCCTGCCAAGTTAAAAAATTTACTGTAATGTTATTTTCAAAAATGACGAGTTTAAATGTATCTAATTAATATTTTTAAAACATAGCATATTTGTTTTCTTCTAATGGTTTGGTATTTAAGGAAATGATATATATATATATATATATAAAATTTATGGAAAATTATTTTATTTTTATCGTATGTTATGAAACTTGACTTCAAATACCAAATACCACAAATGATATATTTCTACAAACTTCGTAAAAGTTTATTTTTCTAGTGTTTGAGAAACGTGTTTAATTATTATAATGCTAAATATATATATTCGTAAAGTTTCTTATATAAGTATCAAATTCCAATATATGGTAATACAGTTGCCTATGTTTTATGCTGCTGATAGGCTTGTAGAGGAGCTGTGCAGCAAAATATTTGTTGAAATACCTTGTTCGTTAGATTTTTTAATTGTTTATATAATATATAAATCATCTGCACATTTCACAAATTCGGTTAAAAAGACATTTTTGAAAAGCCGGTTAATAAAAAATTCAAATTGTGCCTAATTATCAAAATTAAATAAATAAGCTAAGAATAATTTAATCATTTCAGGTTGCTCCAATTTTTATTTTTATGAAAAAGAAAGAATTATATATATATATATATTTATTTATCATTACTTGTACAGATTAATTTGAATCTTTTTAGCTTTTTATGAATTATCTTTGAATACTTTTACTTTATTTCAAGATTATTTTCTGATTATTGATAGGAATTAATAAATCTAATTTTATCCCCTGAAAATACTTTTAAAAAGTTTTCGCTCACAGTATCTATGCTAAATACTAATACATATGCATATTCGGATGACTTTTTAAAAAGGTAGAAATTCGTTGCTTATCCTAGAAATTTGGCTCAAGGGGACATTGTATAATTTTTAGAAAAAAAAATTGATTGAATGGCTTTTACAATTTGTTTTTTGCGTTTAATCAATGTATATAAAATAGGTAAAACAGTTTTTGTGCTCAAAGTACAACAAAAGACTAACCACTTAATTTTTAAAAGAAAACATACGAAATTTATGAAGGGATTTTAAAATCCTACTCCTTCCGACAATAATTGACGTACAAAAATAAAATTTAATTTACAGGCTATGCATAAGAAAAGTTTGTATGGGTTTACTGCTAGAAGGATTGATATTCATAAAATACTTTTTTTCTGAATGTTTATTGAAAATTCCTTAATAAAATGTGTAAAATCTAAATTCAACAATTTTGTTTTTATAAAAAAAGCGCTGTTTTGAATCGAAAATGCATATCAACCTTTATTACATGCACTAATAGCAATGGGTAAAACAAAATTTAAACCATTTGACACTATAGGGGAAAAAAACTTTGCATTTTAAATGAATGCAGATGAGTTATTTTTTATTACTACGATGAATCTGGTTAAAGTTTTTATTTGCCATTGAAATGTGAATAAAAACAAACATTAAAGTAATTATAACTCTGAAATTTTTCAATTTAAAGCTTTCAAAATTAGTAAGATTATTGAAAAATTTATAAATAATATTTTTAAATATTTCTATTTTTAAAAAAATTTTTGACAGATTTTAGTCGATTGAATCATACTGTGTCCCCTTAAAAATAACAACTTATTTTCATAAATGGACCAGCTAATCCCCATAGATTTTCTTATATTAAGTTTTGCTTTTCAAACTGGATTTTTTTCTCTTTTTAAAAAGTATTTAGTAGAATAAGCGTTTAGAAAGTAAATGGATAATGTTATTATTATACTTAGAAACACAATTTTATATACATTAAATAACAAACAAAAAAACTAAGAAAAAAGAGTGTCAATATCAAATTCTTCATGCAATAACTTAATTTGCTAATGCAGTCCTAATGAATATCTTATTTAGAACGAATTGCGTGATATTTTCTAAACACCAATAAAGTTATTTTAACTATATAAGCAAGAAATAATTCAAACATAACAGAAGACAAGCATGCACACATATTACATATAATTACATTACACATACATATGATTAACTAAGTTTATATTAGGCAATTCTATTGCAGTGACGCAGGCTCAGTCGAACGACTTTAATAACAGTGCATGTAAATTAAAAGAGTAACGTGAGCTTTTAAAAAGAAATGAAATAATATATTTAGCCATTACAAACACAAACATTTTCTAAATGTAACTGAAAATTCAAAAATAATCATCTGGATTTATTTCGTATGGATGCAATATATTTTTTTGGATTTCATGAACATCTATGTGCATTTCCCATAAGAAAAACTTGCAAATTTATTCAATATTCACTAGAATTATGATACATGATATGCTTTTAATCTTCTATTCGTTTTTATACATCATAATTCTACAGCATTATCACAACATCTAATGTTAAACACATCACTATCCATGCGACAAGCAATTGGGTTGGGTTACAAACTGACCAGGGGATATACAAACATCAATAATAATAATTAAATGTTATCTTACTTCGAATTCCCAGAGATTGAACTTATCCCTATCAATATTACTGTCCTTATCGCTGTCGCCGTGTGTTTGGTGATTAAAGGCTTCTTCATCAATTGGTTCATCTCCATCAGTTCCGTATGCCTGGGCTTCCTGTAAATCAAAAATATTTTACAGCATCGATTTTTTGGGCCCAATAGTTATTCATACTCAACTGAATTGTTCTAGATTAACCGAAACACACGGCGACAGAGAAGAATCTACATTTTTCGTTCTAGAACGAGATCTGAAATACAAGCCTTTTACGTTCAGCATTCTGATGAAAAATAATTTGGCATCTCCATGGATACTAGAAAACTCTTGTAAAGGGATAATGGTAAAAGTTCTGTTATATATATTACGAAATAATAAAATGCACGGAAATTATGAAGCATTTCATCAAAATTCATTCAAGGTAAAGGAAATTTTTCCTTCTTTTTTAAACAACTGGATGGATTAGTATCAACAAATAAATTAAATTTTAAACAACCAGAAAACACATTTTTAAAATGCTTCGTTTTAAAATTCACTGACGAATTAAATTAAACTGATTATATAAAAATTACTTTGAGAGGATACAAATGAATGAAAAAATTAGTGCGACTCTCAAACAACAGAGATATATATATGAGATAGGAAATTCAAGACTAAGGTCTATAAGACTAAGATGAGACTAAGATAATTGGGTTAAAACATTTCCACATAATGATCGCTCTTTCAGATACTTTATTGTTATAAGCTGCCAGAATTAATCATTATTGTAACTTTTTTCCCTGTTAGTCAAAGTCCTCCTTGCTTCCTGTCTTTCTTTCTGTTTCAATAAAATGTATTTTTAGATTTAAACTATGTACTTCTTCTAAAGGAAATAAATATTAGGCATTAAACTGATGACCTTCCAAAATGCAACAAGTAATGAAAATGATATCAAAATCAAATTTATTAGAGGGATAAAATAGTAGACAGATGTTATTCCTTCAGTATTTTTGTGAGGTGAAGAAGACGAGATAATAAGTATTTAGTGTGACCAACAAACCTGTCAATAGTCACTGCTATGCTTCTCGGCCTTGAATGAAAGAGACTTGAATGTCTTGTTGGTATATTTCACCTATAAACTACCATACAATGCCAAACCTAATCTGATGTAACACTGGAAAGTGTTTGCATATCTTTGTGTTTGATAGGCAATAAATCGGAAGAATAGGCAGGCCAAGACTGCAATATGATCTGGTGAACGAAGACGTCTGGAACATTACGTGTTGTGAGTGGTCACAAATTGTCTTGTTGGAATGTGACCACAGGCAAGAGCTCTGATGGTATGTCCTCCAAAACTTCAGACACATGTATCTTTGATCATTTAGTTTATACTAGAAGTGAGTTATAGTGGATACAATGCAATCCAAAAGTAAAATATTGGATGAAATACCGGTATGAGACGACGCACATGGAAACATTTGAGCAACCTTTGTTCACTATGTCTCAAAACTCTAATTATGTTATCATGGTAATGCAGGCAACGTCAAACACGTCAATGATTTTGAGTAAAAAAATCACATTAATATATATATATATATATATATATATATATATATTGGGGGCATTCTATTTTACTGCATAATATTTTTAATTGTACTGGGGCACATAGACAGTTGTTCAACATACCATATTTGTTGTGATATAGTTCTTGATATTCACATGAGCATTTACTGCTATTCGAAAAATATGCCTGCCATTCAAAATACAATATGTTGATGAGGTTAGGCTATTTAGTGAGGTCTGTCTGCATCCATCTATTTAAGATCCGTATTCATAATGCTTGGTTACGTTTGACCCGATCACTGATTCCTCGGAATAATAATCCGCATTCTCTATAGAGAACAATTATTCCTAGATAGAATTCAGAAGCGAGCTCGAAAAATTCCGTATACTGAAACCTGACTTTGAGACATATTGAAGATTTGTATTCAAAATAATCAAAAAAACCATTTATTGTATTGTAATGACAATCCTTTCTTCCTTTTTATAGTGTTTGTACATGGCACTACAGTCACTCCTGATGTGCATCTCGTTTAAATGCAAATTATTTGCATACCTCATCACAATATAAGCCCGGTGAAAATTTCACGTTATTCTGATAATGGCTTCAAGGTGTTGCATTTTGCATGGCTATCAGTGTACTTAAAATTATAGAAATAGAATATTAAAAACAATACATGATTAATATAGTGCTCTGTATTTTAAGAACCAGTTTTAAATTAAAGTGATAAATAAGTCTTACGTATTAAATTTCCACTAACTAAATTTCCTTAATCTTTTTTTATCATACTCACATTTGAATAATTGCTTACTAAGATTTTTGAAACCTGTCAGAAGACCTTTAACTTAAAAGAAACGTATGTTAACCTTCCAGATAATTAGAAGTGTTTGCAGAACAAGATGCTTGGAAGCTTTATTTATAATTTCTATTTTGAAACATTATAAAAAATGACTTTACTATTTCTGAAATGATGTTGAAATCGATATCAATTCCATGTAATTTATGGTTTTATTGACCATAGATTAAAAATTTAGTTTAAAAATACGATGCAATGCGTAGCAGAACCTGAAATCAAGGGAAAAAGGTATTAGTCTGATATTTGAAGAAAATCAGACTAATACCTTTTTTTAAACCTACACACACATAAGAAAAATGCCCTTGAAAAATATTTTTGAATGAAGTTTTTCATATTCTGATTTAATTTGTTTGATAATAAACAAGCAAATTCTGTTTCGTTTTCTGTATAAATTAATTCAAGTTTAAAGTGCGAATTATCATTGCTTTAACGTGATTATTATTAAATAGGTGAGATTCTTTTTCCCTTTCTCTTGAAAAAGTAATAGCATGTGTTTTTATTAGCTGCTTAAGTTTTATTTTTAAGTACCATCAGGTAATATGTAGATGATATTACAAAGATTATTAATATATATTCATTTTTAATTGTTTATTTCAAGTTAGGTTTGGTATACAGAAAAAATTATCGAAGACAGTTTTAAACATTTTTTTGGTCAGTAAATATACAAATAACTTATTGAGGAAAAGAAAAGTTAAATCTTTTACATGGAAATATTAATTTATTTCAGTCCATAGATTCATTCTATTAATTAAATTAAATATTCATTTGGTTTTTATACCTTTATTTACCATTTCAATTCTTCATTTCCTTCGCCTTATATAAATGCAATTATATGTGAAAAACATCAGAACCGTAATTTAAAATACTACGCAAACCAAAATATTTTATGTAACCGAAGCTCAATTCTCAAGATTTTTAAATGTTGAATTAAAGTTTTCTTTCTTGAAAAACATAAATGCATGTTTTATAGCTGAATAATTAGGTACATAAAAATAAATTTAAGTCCTAAAAATATTTCATTTTATTTTGGGGAGAATATCCTATGTAGTAACGCAATAAAGTTAAGCAACTTAATTGGAATAAAATGAAAGTTCTTAGTTACATTTTGCCTTAAATGAACTATGAATAGAAAAGGGAAATGAGAGCATAACTTCATAATAGGATGCAAAATCAAAGATCCTTTAGATATACTTCAATTGCATGCATTTTATTTTTTTCTTCTTAATGTGTTTATCTAATTTTCCATGATTTGTTATTTTTTTCTTTATTTTGCTTAAAGGAGGGATTTTAGAAAGAAATTCGAACCCTTAAAAGAACTGTTTTTTAATCACGCCTTATTTCATCATAAAAAAATTAATTCACTTTCCAATTGATCAAGAGTTTAATAAAAGAAGACAAAGCATTTTAGTCCAATTAACGCTTAAGATTAAAATCCTTTTCAATAAAAAAACTCTTTTCGTCAAAAGTTTCATATACTCGTAAATTTTTCCTGACTTATTAAATTTTTCCTTTAAATACCATGGTTACACTTTATTTAACTCACGATGGAGGAAAAACGCTGCAGTCCTTGCTAATTCTTTTTATCAAACTGCATCAAGCAGCAACGCTTGTCTAAATAAAGAGACGTTAATAAAGTAGAAGTCTTTTACACCATTTTCAAAAGCTTTTAGGAAATTTTGCAATGGCTTTCTCATGTCATTAGCTTGGCACATCTTCTGAGGAAATGTTATATTTGTTGTTTATGCACTCCTTAAGTTAGCGGATAAAGAAAGGTAATTACTAATGATAGTTTCACAATTTGTCGTTTAAAAGGGAGATGCATTAATTGAGATTTTAATCGGATGTGACAATAACTTAAGCAAAAATAAATGATGCCAGATTTCCTGATTCTCATTAAGTATTTTAATTTATATAATTGAAATTAATAGTGAATTAATCAAAGACTTAAACAAATTAACTGACTTTTAGGAAATGTTAAAAAATGAGATCATTTATTTTCATTAAAATTTTTAATGTATGATGTAGCTTAGCGAATTCGCTTTCTGATGCTTTCCTTGCACCATTTTCTGGGTTTCATTTTAACAGTGCATAATAAATATGTGTTATATTGAATTATTTTTCTTAATATCTGGTCTTGTTTTTATAACGTGTTGATTTAAGTGTAAATTTAAAAAAGCTTAGATTATTTATTTGTGTGTGAAAGTCATCTTTTGAAATGGAAAATAAAAATATTGTATTATGCTCGTAACACGTAATTGTTTTCAAAAATAGAAAGTAAAAATACTGTTTCTGAGGAAATTTAATCAATTATAACTGTAAAAAGTATCCATAAGAAACAAATGTATCCATATATAATGAAAATTACTTTTAGAAAATTAGAGGAACTTTTAGTGAATAAAGGAAACATGACTGAATCATTGCTATTACTTTAGTATTCTTTTATTTTGGTGAGCTTATCACACTTTTCGTTTGTCAGATTTAAGTGCAATTATTAGAAATGTAAATTATGCATAAAGTTACTTTAGAATATCCACGAAAGGGTAATGATTCTTAAGAATAAAAAAATGAAAACACAGAAATGTTTACAAACATAGTTAAAAATATACAATTTTCGAGGTTATTTTACAGTTAGTTTAAGCAAGACAGTACTTAATAACTTACTCTATTTGTCACTATGGGGTAATCTATTTTCAGAAAAGCTTAATTAATTATTTATTTAAATTATATTCTGTTTTTGTACTAACTACGCTGATTAATCTAAATTTCTGAAATTTCCATTTAATTTATTTTTAATATAATATATAATCTTATGATATTTCACTAAATTAAGTGATCTTATTTTAAGAAGAAGCCAAAAAATTCAAATGAATTAATACGTGATAAGTGAAACTTTAGTGACTAGAAACAGGTACAAATGAAATGAGTTTAAGCGCTGATGCATGTTCTAAAATAAATTTGTTCATAACATTCAAAGTCAAATCTTTAGCATTTAAATAATAATGATTTTAATATGATTTTTAATGAAAATTTTTATTTTATCTTTTTTGAAAATCAAACATTTCTGGGTTACTTTTTTATATACTTGCCCTTTATTTGAGTTACCTTTATATAAAAGTATATGAAAACTTGATGTATAACCAAGAATGGAATTAAATTAATCATCCTATAGACAAGTAAGATAAATTTTCCCAAGTTTAAGAAGACGAATAAAAAGACTCAAATAATACTGCTCTTAAACTAACTTTGAGTCTCAGAACACCTCTCCACCTGATTTCATAATGACTTTGGGAACTAGACCACCATCAGGATCTACACATAAACAATAATACAGAGAGAACAGTCTTCTATTCCAAAAATGCCCTCGAGTATGTACAGCACTGAAAGTGAGAATTAAGAGAAAACAAACCCTCAGGCTCTCAGTTACTTTTAGCAGAATGATCATCTTATCGAATCATCATTATCCCTGCAGATCTGTTGAATTCTTTCCTTCCCCCTTTAAGTGGTAAGTTAAGACGCAGTTCCAACAGGGGAAAATTAGGAGTGTAAAACAAAAGCTGATTTAGTTGCATTTTATTTCCTTAAGGCAGATAGCTGTTTGAATGAGAAGTACTTAAAGTTTTGACTTTGAATTGTCGATGGAGTAAGATTTCCAACTGAAATTATTTTCAGAGTTTAGGCTCTGAATGTTTAAACTACGCTTAGGCTGTAAGAAATTACAGTTAATTTATAGAATTCTGCTAAATGAACTTTCTAATCTGAGAAGTTTTCAAATTTATTCGCATAGTTCTAATAAGTAAATATAATGATACGTTCTAGATTTTATACATTCATTCGTATTACTTAATAGGGGTTTCAGAATTTATCTTAAGATATGGGGATTCTGTAGGTTTTCTTACTTATATGCTTGAAACTTTATCAGATTTATAACATTCGAAAAAAAATTTTAAAAATGGGGGAAAATACTTAAAAAACTCAAATATACAGAGTTAACAAACAACTTTATATTTATGATATGTTTTTATATTTTTCTTAAAATTTTAAATGCAGAACTCCTTGGCTGTATTATTTTTCAGTAACTCGTTTAACTATAAACTAAATACAAGGAAAAAGATGCTTATTATTTTTGCACTTACTGAAAGAAAAATGCTGAAAAAATACTTGATTTACCCTACAAATTCAGATATTTGTTGGACTTTTAATTATGTGTATAGCGTTTTGAGATTTCATAGTTCATTTAACTTATGTCTCAGATACCATAAATAATGTTACAAATTTGCTTAAATTTCAGTTAGAGTATAAATTTTTTGGAGAAATGTAATGATAATTTTCAAATCTTATTTTAGGTTCAGCAGATGGAGAACAACTATTATCCCTTTTCTAATTCATTAAGCGTATTAATTAAATATATTTGAAATCTAAATCACTAAAAATTCAGTTAAGCAAATGAATACATAAAAAATAATCCTAACTAAACCGTGCAAATAGTCGAAAATTGTAGTAATACATGTTTTTTACTTCATCTTTAAATATAATTCAAATTAAATTTTACATAGGGATTTTTGTATACATATTTTTTTAATATTTTTAACAAAGTCTCAACTTTCTCATCAGGCATCATTAGATAAAAATACATTTTTTTAGAATTCACTTTTAGAGTTCAAATTAATTTCATTGCAATATCATCTATAAGATAAGAGAAAATATTATGCAAGCTCCATTTAATTTAAATATTTTCTTTTAAAATAGCTAAATGTTTTGCTTGATTTTGCCTCTAAATATCTATAATTCACTTTAAATACAAGTATTTTTACTTATTAAGTTCTTAGAATGTAAAATTAATCAAATAAAATGTATTACTCAGTCTTTTAAAAAGAATAGATTTCATATCACTGAAATAAGACAAAAATGTGAGTAACTGTTCAGTTTTATGATGCAAGAGTAGTGATAAATTAAACGACGTGAATGCCTCTAAGCCAGCGCTTCTCAAACTGTGAGGCGAGCCCCCCTAGGGGGGCGTGTAACACAGCAAGGGGGGCGCGAACATATCGAACGTTGAAAAAATAAAACAAAATAATTTTACTAAAAGGAAGAAAAACAAAATACATTCTCATCTAAAAAATATAAAAAATACACATTTACTCTGATATAATATATTTATAAATGTATTAGTACTGCATACTGTATTTGTGATAATTAACACAACAATACCAAGTTTAGAACAAGTTTAACAACTACCAGTGACCCCATGGGCTTGTTATGTATAAAAAATTTATTACTTATCTTGATAATTTGTACGGTTTGTAATCAAATTCGAATTGTAGATTTACGTCAAAGTACATTATTATTGAATTCAATATATTGTTATTGTTTGAATGGGGGGAGAGCGGGGCGCGAAGAAAATTATGACTGAAAATTGGGTCGAAAGTATTGGAAGTTTGAGAAGCACTGCACTAGACAATCAAATTCTCAGAGCCATGCAGTCTGCTTTTGGAGCACTAACTGAAAACAGAACACGCTCTTGTGGGCCCCTAAAAAGCGCGGGACCCATTGACAATTGCCTACTCTTCCTAATGAGTAATCCAACTCTGTGCAAGAGCCATTTCTGGCCACACTCTTTAAAAGACAAGAAGAGATTTCTCATTTTAAAGTAAAATACTTTTCTGAATTTTCCCTTTTCATGCATTTTCTGAATCATTCTGCAATAAAAAGCAATTATGAATTTCTCTATGCCTTATAAATAAAAAAATAAATTGAAATTTCCTTTAGTTTAAATTAAGTTTGAATTATTCATTAAGTTAAAAATTAATAAATTTCTACATTTTTCTAGTGTTTTAAGCTCATAGTTTACTTTCTGCATTAGTAAATTCATATTTCATGTTTTTTTTTCCAGACAAGTACAGGAAGTCGAGACAATGCAATACACAAAATGGAATAAAAATATATACGTAATGACAAAATGTGCCTGATTTGCATTAATGTGAAATAATTTGACTTAAATTATTGTTGCATATCTCAGATAAAGTTTGCTGTGACATAACTTAACAATTTTTATTTAGTAATTTCCGTACATTTTTACAAAGTTTTTATTAATCATTCATAAATAGGAAGTAAATTTGCTACGTTGAATATAGATTAGTTTGAGAGCAGAAAACAATATGAAACATTTCAATACATTTCTAAAGATTTTAATTATTCATGAATGATTTAAGTGGTTGTAATGAAAGTAAATTTATTTTACATACTTCGTTAGTTCATTTAAAATCATTTTTAAATACTTAAGTATTGTAAAATAACATTTCGTTTCGAAAGAATGTAATTTCTGATACAAAAAAGAAATAAGTGTTTCTGAAAATTAAGAGCTTTAGTAAAGTAGGGGAAAATATGATATATATTTCAGCTGATAAGCATTGTCGTAATAAATTGACTAGATCTTCACAAATTTACGGAAAAAATAGTTCTTTGAGAAAATACGGTTTTAAATTTTATAAGATTTTCTTAAATGGAATTTTAAAATGAGAGAGCTTGATATTTTTATGACTTATAAATTCACTTTATGAGTGTGAAAAGGTACTACATTTAATTATTTACTTCTCATTCAAATTAACATTTCTTCGAAAAACTTGGTTTGATTAGCGATCCAGATTTTGCAAGACAAAATTTAGAAAAATAAGTGAAATCAATGCATTTACCTGTAATCGTCTTTTTTGTAGCTTCATTTCCATTCTATTCTTGTCTCTCTGGTAGTAAAGCCCAGCAAAGATAAGAATATTTAAAATCAACAACGAAGCCCCCACTCCAATTATAACACTCAGGGCTGTAGAGTAATTAATAAGAGCTGCAGTTTCTTGAATGATAAGAGGCCGAGTTTCATTGGACTCTAAAAAAGCATCATCGGCAGTTCCAGGAAGATCATTAGGAGCTCTCTGTGTTGGTTCCATGGTAGTCGAAGAATTCATTAGAGTGAAATTCTTGACAGAAGCAGGGTTCACCGTTGAAAAAGCCATCGGTCCAGCTAGAAATGGTCCAGCAGAAGCGTCATCTCCATCTCCAAGAGATCTAACTACTCCATCATATGTGAGAGGATTATTGTGATCTTCCAGCAGATGGTGTTGGGGTTGCATTGATGCAGTTCCAGGACGGTGGAGTTGTGGTATAAGATTTATCCAGAATGAGAGTCGATGAGCTCGATAGTGATCACGAATTTTTGGCTTCATTCCTGAAAGAAAAATTTAAAAAAAATGTTTTTTAGACTAAAATATTTTGAACTCTAAAAAAAACATTATCATATTACAATTAGAGAATATACCTTTTTCTTACTCAACTATACTGAATTAATATGTATATATATACATTTTCAATAAATACAGTGTGGACCAAAAGTCCTTCCTTGATTATAAATATTTATTATGCTTAAACTATTATAATTAGACACTTGTTTGTTTTGACACATTGTAAGTACTAACTTACTTAATCGGAAAATTCGAACTCACCCAAAAGGTTTCGAGCTGCATACCGACCCTCCGAGAAGTTACTTTATGTTGTACTAAACAAAATACATACGCAAAATGGTCCCAAATGAGGGACCCTCCCCAAAATTCTTGCGAATAGAGGAAAGAATACAGTAAAGATACTTTACAATTTGTATAGCAATGGAAATAAAAAAAAAACACAAACACACACAGATAGATGTTGTCACTGTTTAGCTAATGAGACAGAAAATACCTTGAAAAGGAATTAAAGATTGAGGGGAAACCACTCATATAAGGAAATACAAAATTAGGGAGGGGAGGAATGTTAGATAAATTGAGCGAGGGTTCAAAAAACCTGTTCTATTATATTTTGGAAAGGCATCGATAATGCCGATTCCTGAGCAGAAACAGATGGGGGACCCTCACAAAGGGAAGGAATACTCGCAGGAGGTGCTAGCGCCAGAAAAGGTGACAAAAGGGGAAGAATCACCACATTCGCTCCCCTCCCTTCTCCATTAGCTTTGCACCCCAAGGCAAAGGAAACAACAGTGGAGAAGGAATGCAAGTCAGACTTTCTAAATAGCAGAAGGAAAGAGGAAGGGGAATCGACACCGGTCAAGCTTTTATTAGACAATTTACCTCAGTAAATTGCAACATGTGCCTTTTTGATTGCTTGGAGATTATCTAGGAGGTATTCCAGTCCCCGCCACGTGTTACTTAACATGTCTTCTGTTACGCTGCCTGTTTTTTTAAACGGTTCATATCTTCAATTTTTTGATTTTGCATCAAGACAATACATTAAGACATCCATAACAATGTCGAAATTTAAGCTGAACATTAATTGGTGAATTCGTTTCATGAAACTAAAGCACACATTGTGTTTTCTCTTGAACCGATGCCATTTCTGTAGAAAATGATGTCTTCCTTACAAATATTCCTTCAAGTGACTCTTAAAGGAGCAATCCCTTCATCTATCCTGCCCAAAAAAACTACAAGAGCTGACCTAATCAGCGATATAAAAGTTACATTGTTATATTAAATGGTTATTTTGTAACGATTTTTTGTATTCAGAGCAAGTCTTTTAATTCACCCTCTATTTAATGTAAAGTAAATGAATTCGATTACCTAAAACATGATTTCCTATAGATTTTTAAAAAAATAGTACGGTTAGTTAGTCTTATAATTTTAAACCCATTTTCAGAAATAGTACATAAATGTATACATTTAAATATAAAACCGCTATGATGTTTGTTACGTACAACTTTTAATAATTAATTATTAAAATGTTTTGTAAAGCAAAATATACACGCATATTCTGTGGCAAATTAAACAGCCAAAAAGTCCAGTATATTATAAAACTAATATTCTTCACAGAGTTTGATTATAATAGTGCTATACCCATTTCCATTAACAGCGCCACTATGAATCTAAGAAACTACGTTAACTTATCCTTTTCACTCCAGTTTTTGAAAGTGAACTTTAAAGCGGATAATAACATTTTGTGCGGAAATCTCATTAACTGTCTTTTAGAATGCCAGCTTTTATGTATTATTAATTTTTTTGCAACATGTGTTAAAAAAGCTTCCCTTAAATTTCACGGATTTATATTACTAGAGTCTAGGGACAGAATTTTACTCTCTATATATTTTGCATCCATGTGCAGTAGAAAGAAAAGAGCTGGATTGGGATTCATTTTCTATGTTTACATAGTTATATAATTTGTGACTCGTATCCAATATTTACAATTCTAAAATTAAAGTTTTAGAAAATAAAAGCATATTAAGCGGAATGACTGTAAGATGAGTTCTCAAGAAATAGCCCGAAAATTAATTTTTTCCAAAAAATGATTTGTATTCGCAAAACGTTAACACATTTTCAATTTTATAATAAAAGAATGCATTATATGCTTTACATATTCCTATCTTCACATACGATGTTTAAACATTTTTAAAACATGTAATTTATTTCCAGAAAACATATTAAAACATACGATTAATTTTTAAATACTCAATGGCAAAATGTGATAATTAAGTACAGTAATACTTCGAATTTTCGTGAAAGGTAGGGCTGAGTGATAACCCCTTAAGTCGGCGTATAATTTCGAATGGAAATATACATAAATTATTTTTAGTTGTGGCCGTATACGAAAAAAATAATTATTTAGAAAAAAATTGCTTTATAAAACATTAATCAGCACGAATGCAAAAATGCAAATCGAAGTTATTTTTATGTAGAATGGTAGTCTGAGACTGAGATTTTTGATAGTTTCGATAATTTTTTCTTTACTTTTTATAAATGTTCTGACCTTCGATTCCGTTAAACTTCTTCGCAAATTCATAATTTTTTATTTTTGCCTTGAACTCTTTTGAAATGTTAAATTTACATTCCTAATTTTTTTAATTTTTTGATGCAGAGTCAGTTGTATTTCGTTTGGATGACAAAGCCGTCTTATAAATCTGAGTAGATGTAATGCATATAAAGACATGGTATAACAATTATAGAATGTAGAAACAAGCACACACTATGTAGATAAAACAATTATTTAACACAAAATAAATCATTATAACTAATCATCGATTCTGCGCGATAAGGTCGAATCTGTACATTTGCTAAATATTAAATTGATAGTGAGTGAACCAAAGACGGGGACGAGATTTGAAAATCGTATAACTCCGGGCTCGCGTAAGTCGGGGTAGCGTGTCGAGGTATTATTGCACTCAGATAATCTGACAGTGAACTAAGTTTGGAAGTCAATTTCAATTATTTAGTCAAATATCTAACGTTTTAAATATTCATTTAACCCTGATGATTTTATGGTCAAGGTTGTTATTTAATTTGCTGAACACTAGAACATCCGTCACTGTCAATTGGACACCGGAGCCTATTTACTTTGTTCTCCTTTCCTCATTTTTGCAGGGAATTTGAAAATGTTTTGTGACTTGTAATCATTTTTCCTGGTGATTAGACTAAAAAGATTTTGTAGATCTAGGTTAATTAGAGGCGATTTTCCAACTAAATAGACGTAGAACGTCCGCTGGTGTCATTTCGACATCAAGACAATTTGTAAATAGAAAAAGCTGTCTCTCAGGAAAATATAGTCCACTAAGTAAATACTATTAGTAAAACAAATTTCCCAAAGCTCTATAGTACATTTTTTTTTCTTACCTTGAATACAGTGTTATTGAGTTTACAGATGAAATGAATCAATCATACTAAAATTTTTGTGCCTAAGTGTTTCGTTACATAGTATTTTCTTATCTTATCATAAAAAAAGTTTCATTCAATTTCCGAACTTAGTGCTGAGCAGACACCATGAAACGATGGTCCTTAGATAAGGTCTAACCCTGATGAAATTGCTAATTTGTTGCGAGAGCTTTCTGAGAATGAATTGGCTCTAATTTAGATTCCTATTAAGACATAAGATTGAATGAAAGTGACTGTTAAGATTCTGAAGAAAGTACAGATGTAACTGATAATATTCCGGTAAATCCTGATATATATGTATTGCTAGGGATGGCACATAATGAATACCGCATAATAGTAATGTTCCTGGCAGATTTACGACTCGAAATGGTTTGCGTCAAAGCAGTGGTCCAACAAGCTTCACGAAACATAATGACAACGTCAGTTTTTTATGATATAAAGAGTCATAATATAAGAAAATTACATGAAATAATATTAAAAAAGTCTTAAAACTAAGCCCTACTGAACAGCAGTCTTGCAATTATTTAGTTAAAACAATTACTTTTTAGATTTTATATCGTGGTGTCAAATGACACCGGTGGACGTTTAAGGGTAATCGAAATACCGGACATTCTAGTATTAAATAGGATTATCTACAACTTCTGAGAAATTCAGAATTAACAACTGTTTCAGAAATGAATCATTTTATTGTCTATTAGAAGCCATCTTGAATTCTATGTTCGGGTGATTTGCTTGTTAGTTGAAGATCCTCCTCACATCTTTTCCCGTGGGGAAATTCATGCAGTTAAAGATTTTCAAGCAAATATATATATATATTATTTTTACAGTAAATTATTGTAATAGAAATGCGTTCCCTGTACCATTTGTGGTCACTACGTGATTAACAGCCTTCGTTAAGCAGTTATCTCCATGTCATAAACTGATTACAGAGCCTTATTTTAAAGAGGGTGTGTTTGTGTTAGACTTTAGTAACTTGTATAGGAGTTTGTTTTCTCTAAATTCCCCCGTTGACCTCAATCCTTTCCAGAAATCAAAATTAAGGGACTACTTTTCTGAGGACCTTCAGTCAATTCACCATCTTAATCAGATAAAATCCCGTACTTGAATCTGTTAGTAGACATTTTGTTACTTTGGTTTTGCTCGTTCTACCTTGAGGTGAGGAAAATATTGGAACTTTCACAGAATGTTTCTTTTTACTTGTTGAAGTATTTTGTTATCTTAAAATGTAACATAAATAATGATGATAATGCAAAATTTATTGAATTAGAAGTATTAATCAGTTTATTGTGTTTGATTAAAATCTGAGAAGAATGTATTTGCCAGACCATTGATTCTGCTTTGCTAGTCTGGTTATTTGACTTCTTTAAAAGTGAAACATGAAATAGGTAGAAAATAACAGAAAAAAGTGAGAAAAATGTACTCATTAGAGGACCTTTTTTAGGGAAAAGTTTATTCCACATAGAAAGAAAAGCGTTACACAGTGATTATGTCTTTAGATATATTGCTATATATCTATGCTTTTTAATATATAAATATATAAACTTAAGGTTTAAATAAAATTTACAAATTAGTAAATTAAAAGTCATAAAGCATCAAAAATTGAGCATGATTAAAATTCTAAAAAGAAAATAAACCTCTGACTATTTCTTTAAGATAATGCTTCAATGGTATTTTTGAAATTGTAAGATCTGCTCAGCGAAGGGAAAATTTATTATTTTCTTACAATTGCCAATAATTGCATGCAATATTCATGGCTTAAATTTCATATTAATAATCGTCCGACTTGATGGCACAAGAAGAAATATTTTGTAAGCAAAAATAACTTGTAAGAGTATAAGTGAATACAACTCTCTCACTCTCTTTCTATATAAATATTCACACATATACAGGAATGAGTACTATTTTTTCTTAAATGACATTAACTTAATCTTATGAATTAAAGTCAATTCAGAGAAATATATTGGACCACAATAAAATATATCAATCCAGAAGCATAATAGAAAGCATTAATCTTATTAATCCTAAAATAGTCATATATACAATTCAGAAGTTATAAAAATAAGGATTATGCTTTGCTTAACGAAGGAGATTATTTAAAACACATATTTAGATCTATAATTGAGTATTATAACTAGGAAAGAAAGTTTTTGTCACTATATAGCATATACAACAAATATATTAGTCGATAAATTTATTTAGATACAAAGGCTCAGTAAATTATTTTGAGTTTTGAAAAAAACAATTACAATTCCAAAAATGAGATTATGAAAATCATTTAATTCATTAATCTATATGAATGAGTTAACTTATGCCTACTCTTATATACATTCTTAAGCGACAAATGTTGTATTTAGTATCATTAGAAAGAAGGAGAATCTTTTTAATTAGTTATCTTTCTTTAAAAGTAAGAATCTGAAATCAAGGGGAATTACAATGTCTAAAAGCCATGGAAGATAAATTACTTTTCATGCCCTTCAGAAGACCAAGGGCATAATATAAAAATATAAATGCCCTCAACTGTCACAAACAGAAATGACCTATGGAGCGACTTAAGTGTATTCGGACAATATCCTAATACGTATAATAATTAGTGTCAATTCCAATGCGAAATAAAGAGGATTTCAACTTTTCGTAATCTGAACAAGACATTGCTATATTTCTATTTCACCATCTTTGGTAAACCAAGGATATATAGTATGAAAACATGGATGCCCTCCGCAACATGTCAGAAACAGAACGATAAATGCAAGGATTTCAGAGCAGTGAAGTGGTTTAATCTTATTATATCTAACCATAAATATTTTCTCTCAGCTGAAATAAAAAGATTTTTTTATCTGGATAACACATGTTTATAATTTCATAAGCAGAAAATAATCTTATCTTGCGAAACTCGGATCAATAACAAGTCGTCTGAAATAGAGTATTAAATGGTATTAACATACTCAATCCTTCATATGTGTTTGCTTAAAAATTCTTCCAGGGAGGAAGTTAAAATGACGTTTAAATAAATTTAAATCTTAAATAAATAATAAGTTCTTCAGAACAATAAATTTAAAGTTTGAATTATCTAGTAAAGACATATCAACTAAATATTAAAGAATATAAGAAACCATAAGCATTTTTCAATTTTAAATATGCAAACAAATGGCGTTTTAAAATATTTGTTATGTTCTAACTAGTATAAATAAACTTGTATACTAAATATTAAATTAAAAGTAATTTTATTCGTTCGAATATCGAAAATAACTTACTACATTAATCAGTCGAAAATATTAGAGGCAATTCAAAAATAATAAAAGAAAAATGTCCAATGAATGAAATGCCATTCATTAAAAATTATATAACTATTTATAAAGCTTTGGAAGCTATGTTATTGTAAAATTTCTTTTAAGAGCACACAAATTTATCTCTTACTTTGAGAGAAACTATGGTGTATCAATAAAAGTATTTAAAAATTCTTTAGATAAAATTTCTATGTAAAAATTAGGAATTTTTAAATTATTTATTTATTTATTTTTTTCAATGAAAAGAGAAAATTAAGAAAAATATATTCAGCCTGAAAAGACTGGCATAAATCAAGATCATCATTAACGAAATAATGAAGTATTTTAAAAAATAAAATTTACATTTGAAATCTAAATTTCCATATTTCTGTTTAAAAATGCAACTTCTTTCTTGCTCTCCGCAATTTGATGATTGTTAGCAAAATAAAACTTTGAATTTGAATGAATAAATTATTTGTACGTTCTAACACAGAATAATTGGAGGTTAATGTACTTAAAACCCTAAGAGTTTAGTCATAAATGATACATGTATAGAGGGCAGTAAATATATACATGGCAGGATGAATTTGATGGATTTAACAGTCTTTTGAATTCAGTTGATGAATTGAAAGTAATTTTTATGAAAAAAAAAACATCATACAATCTCGCTAATCGAATTTATCTTCCTTCCCATTCCATTTACATAATCTTTAATTTCTCAACAGTTTAATTATATTTTATTCAATTTGACTGAATTATCTATCATACAATTCGGAAAAAAGTTTATCAATGCATTGTATAAATAACGTGTTTTCAATACATTGTATAAATAACGTGTTTTCAATACACAATAAAATACTTTCGGAAAAAAAAACTGGATTAACACCGCAAATTTAAATACCTACAGTACTTACAACCCTTGATTTAATATAGCTAAAGTATATGCATTGGATTCTTTTGTTGCTTATAGTTATTATTTTAATTTTTTTGAGCGTATTTACTAAAAAACTTTCAGTTAAAGCTTTTTTAATAAGGCGTTAATTAAATATTTTTTTGTAAATTAATTTTAAATACTAGTTTTTTTATATTACTTCTTAATAAATAAATTAAATCAAACTATTCAAGATGCATTTAACCCAAAATCTAATAAAATATCTTGTCTGTAATTGTAAGGACTGGTATCGTTCTTATAATCTATGGAGACCAATTTTTAATCTTTCCTATAACTGCAGTTTCATTTAAAATATCAAGAGTTTCTTTTTATCTACTTTACTGACCTACCCTTTCTTCCCTTTCACATTTTATATACTATTTTTCTGCACCTGTAATTGCTGCTCGAGTGCGAAGAATTAAAAAAATTTTCAGGTGTTTCTTAATAAAGGAATCTCAGTGTTCTTGTTCACACTAATGCTTGAAGAACTCGCAATTCTCGGGTGTTGAACTATAATAACACTAGGATAGTGAGTTTCTCGCCTTTCTTAAACTTGGCACTTAATTTAAATTTTTCATTATCTGAAGACCTGAAATTTCAAAAAAAAAAATCTGTAACGTGTGCTGTGATGAAATAATCAGAGGCAAAACTTGGAGAACTATTTTCCTTTTTTATCAAGTAATTTTGGAACGTGTGGGGTGTGAATGCAAAGATTTTTTTTTTCATTTGTTTCCTCGCCATGTTTCACGATGCATAGAAATTTCTTAATTAAACTACTGAAATTATCATTATTTTCTCTCCTAAATTTCTTTTCTTTAATTTTATACCAGAGTGAATTTTAAGAGTGATTTGAAGGAAGAATCTGTATTATTTGTGTAGCAGTTTATACTACTGTTTTTAATTTTCTTTAATTGAAGGGTCACACAAGTAGTAGTTTCAGATGAATAATTAACATTGAAGAAACTTAAATTTCTCAAACGCAGAAAAGTACTTTTTACTAATTTGACTACTTTAATTTAAAGTACAAAAAATTATAATCTCTTTTATTGATACAATCATTAAAATTATTTTAAGGAACATAAATAATTTAAAATTGCTAGTAAACATGTTATACATATTTTAATATTTGGAAATACCTTTTCTGAGTTTCTTTCATTTTGAGCTTTTGAATGCATTCTAAACGCTAAACAACGAACAATTTTTTTTAAAAAAATTCTATGTTGTTGACTCAAATCTTGCTGATAATATTTAAAAGTGCACTATAAATGTCTAATATAATAAATTTCAAAACATTGAATTTTGTGCTATATATCTAGCAGATTAAAAATAGCGGAGTTCTATATTTACGTTATACAATTTTCTTATGACTTGTGGCGATCACATGATTAATCCTCTAATTTATTTAGTTTAATTAAATAAAAGATAAAAATAATTATTATGCAGAAAAAATAACATATCTCATATAATCTGGTCATTATAATATGCTATGTATTCATATTCACAGTGTGTATTCCTAATGTGTTCGTCAGAAGATAGTATCTGGAATTAATGTTTTATTTGTCTACGGGAAACATTTGTTTATATTATCTTTTATTTGTATGCCTTTTACAGGGATTTCATTGTCTTAAAAGGAAAAATTAATCATTAACTTGCGTATCTATTAACATCTACAGAACTTGAACTTATGTACCATTTTAATAATCATCTATCACCTAGTTAAAATTTATTTATATATATATATATATATATAAATGACTTATATTATCTAGATTATATCCTCACATATTGAATACTTATATTATCCAAAATATATCCCTGAGAAGTAAACATATTTAAAAGAGAGTGCTTTAAACTATATACTCATTTTTATTATATTTTGAATTTTATACATAGGAAAGTGGAGCTATACTTTTATATGAAGAAGAATATATACTAAAACCTAATTTTAAAAATTCCTACTTGTTTTCTCCAAATATTTGAAATTTAAATTTATTTTGCGTAGAGCTCTCTTTACACACTATTAATAGTATGAATGAGAGGTTCAATTCCTCTCAAAATCAGCATATGAAACACAATTCTTAATCTAATCTAGAATATCTATATAAGACAGTTTGAATGATTTTTTACCAGTCATATTTTCAAGAACAGAACACAAAATCGGCTACCAGTTTTTATTGAAAGATTTCCCAAAAGACAGCGAAAGAGGTTCACCGTTACTTGAAGATTTTATTTCTCATAATGATGGTGTTCTCTTGAGTAAAATTTCAAAATTGATTTTTTTAAAATTAATGAATTTTAATATTGCCCTTAGACCCGTGGTCTTCAATCTTTAGGAATAAAGGACCCAACTTTTCAATTTTTTTTCAAAGTCTGCCTTCTGCCTATGAATATTTTAGGACTTTGTAATGTTATGTATGAATCTTTTCAATATCAGCCTCAAGAAAGTACTTTTTGATTATTACAAGTTGCATTAAAAAGGGAAAGAAACAATGACATTTTTTTCTGACAAGTTGCATATTCATCAAAATTTTCATCCAGCCTTGGAGTCAGATCATGTGCACAATATTGGCTATACGTAAGAATACTTGCATCATGTAGAGTCAATGCCAAGATTACTCGATATATACATGCAGCCATATAAAGATGTCTTTTCACGTGCATAATTCGCATGCATTCTGTCTACCCTATTGCAAAGAGCTCGCCTTTTGTGGAGCCAAGTGTATCATTATTTAGCGAAAAAATAAGTATTAGTTATTTTCAAAGATGAGTCGAGAATCTGAATAAATACTGATTCTCGTTGATTTTTATTATGGAGGTAACCATTTATATCAAAATTTTATTATATCATTCATACAGTTTTATTGAAGATGTCCGCTTTAAGAAGGCGAAATCATGGTGTTTAACAGCTGTACTTACATACACATCGTTGACGCGGGGTTTGCGATCCTTCATTGATATGAAGAAGGATCTTTGAAACTAACGTACAAAATTTAGAAATACTACCAACAGAAATTTTACGATGTAAAATCAAACGGCACACATTTGTTGAAGAAGAAAGGATTTTTTTTTTTTACTTTCAAACTACCGTGTAACGTTCCTAAATATTTAATTCAATGGTAAGCATTTAAAATATCTTGAAAAATATATGGTCAAGTCGTTAACCTTCTTCTATAGCTTTCCAGGAATTATCCTATTTCTTAAGAATGGGAATTGTTGAGTTGCTTAAACAATTTAATTTATAAATAAGTGTCTAGTTTTATAGCTCAAAGGGTTAAGTATAATTCTTATTAATTAAAGAACCACTCTTTCATAAAAGAATCATAATTGTTACAAATTAAAAATATGAAACAGGAGATAAATTAAAGGACTTTTATTACATTGCTTCCCAAAGCACAAGCTCAAAATTTAAATAATATTAAATCACAGTATTAGATGACAAAAAGAAATATATGGAACACATTTATAATAAACTTACTTACATTAAGATAAAGAAAATTTGTAAAATGAAATTGTTCTAAAATTATCATTAAAATGAGCCACAAAATATAATTTACCTATTAATAGATATTTCTGGTGCACGGTTTCATACTCAGCCCAGGTAACTTTATCAAACTTTGTCGTCCGACCCTTCTCGTTTGAATCCGAATCTTGGCGACCAACTGGATCACTAAGAAGAAAAAAAAAGTAAAGAAATTAAAATTATTAATGTATATATATATGCAGTAAAAAACGAAAATCACAGCAATTAATTTGAATTCAAGCACTCAAGTTTAATAATAGTTTCTATGACATAGCTGTAGCTACGGTAGCCTAGTGGTTATGGTCATGAACTCGTGGCAGGAGTGTCACGAGTTCTAGTCCTGGTGCTATTGAAGAACCACCGTGTGGAGAGGGTCTATGCTCGCAAATCTTTCGAGGTTATATGTAGCCCGTGGGTGTGGAAGTTAGAAGAGAGGGTGCCAGTTTATATGTCCTCAGACTTACGAGGTCCGTCGCCAATAGCCCTAGTGTTGCTTCATAGTGCGACGTTAATATAGCTATTGATTACTCACCCCTATTGCGTATCGTTAACTTCGATTAAACTAAGTCATTTCTATAAATATCTGAACTGCCACTAAGGCCTTTCTATTTTGAAAGAAAATTGGAACATAATTTTAAAAGCATGTATTCCCTATGTATTTAAAATTTGTAACTCAAAAACTTCCGATGTCTCGGGGACGTCTTATCACGTTTTAAGTAATTAGATAGTTCAAATAGAAAGGTTTTATGACGCGCAACAGGAAATTAGATGCATATTTAAATATGAGGTGATTTTATGAAACAAAAACCATTCGTGGACAGTTAATCTCCTTTACGTTGTGAGTATCAAAAAGCACAATTAATAAGAAATTTATAAAATTCTGATATATATATGGCACTGGAAACTTTGTTATTTATTTACCATTCTAAGAGATTTATTTAGTGAATACCGAATATATAATTTTCGTAGAAAACAAAGAGTGTTATTTCCCACTTTTTAACAAACAATATTTTTTATAACATTTGAGAGAGTGCGCAGTACATAATGTAAAATTTATATGTTTATTTTGTATGATGCACAGTTCCGTTTTAAGTTGCCGAAAACAGGATTTTAAAAAAACTAAAATGGCTTGCTAAAATAACTCTTTCTGAAAAATGAAAAAAAAATCTTATCCTTGTACGTGTTTTTATTTAAAATCATTTTCTCACTGAAAAAAATTTCAAATACGTATAAAATTCACCGATGTAGGTTTAATTTATTTTTATCAAGCTAAAATATATATTTCAACAACTAAGTTTGATAACATTTTTAAAAATTCTGAGAATTATCTGAGATTATTCAAAAATTACAAAAAAGTATAACTTAGTTTTAGATGTATACCCCCCATATATATATATATATATATATATATATATATATATATACAAACATTTTAACATCAATGCAGCACAGACTTGTTCATCTTATTTTAGTCTTAATTAATGATTAAATATAGCAAAAGTTTGCTTGAACTGTACAATAATATTTTTAGCTTTTTATTCATTATTAAAAGGTTAAAACTTAATTAAGGAGCAAATAAGATGTTTCAAACAGCAATCTCTTTGAAACTAGCATGGAATTACTTTTTCTAAATGTTGATATTACTATTTAAACATAGATGCCACCCACATTTAAAAACCACATCATTAACACAAGAGATGATGCTTTGAACATTTAAGAAGTTTTATGCTGATATCTTAGGCTAACATATATTAAAACTGCATAATAAGATTGACTTCAAATTGAATCTGGGATATCCTTGAATAAAAGTTGCTACGTAGAATTCGAAATTATCGAATGATGGTGAGAAACGCCTCGTAAAAATCAATCCCGTGAACTCCAATAAAATTCTTACACACAAAACTCTAACCAAACTTACGTAGAGCAATGATAACAAAGTAATTGGCTGAAATTGCAATTTCATGCATAATAACATCGGTTCTCTAAGGTACAGTTATGAGTTACGCCTGACAGGTTATAAGCAGCATTAACGGACTTCAACTTTAATCTTATCACACCCGCGCTTAGTTGCTTTATGTGAGTTTCCTGAGTTTCTAATACAGCCGAGAAAGATACGGTAGATAGAGCCGAAGCTGTGAAACTAGATTCATGCTAGGAATACTTCGAAAGAAGATTTTCAAACTAGATGAGTATTTTATATGGGATGTATTTATTATGGATAGGTGGATAATTAAATAAAAACTATAAATCACCTTTGTTACATGCATATATCCAAAATTAACTGAAGCATTTTGTTTGTAATACTTCCCGTAATATGCGTACGCACAATGATTTTTCATATAAATTTGATTTAGCAAAAATGAATTTTAAATAACTAAATATTTATGTTTATGTAAAGCAGTGCTTCTCAAACTTTCAGTGCTTGCGACCCAATTTTCAATCATACTTTTCATCGCGCCCCCCCCTTGTATCAATAACAATGTATTGAATGCAATAAAAATGTATTTTGACGCTAAAGCTACCAAACGAATTTAATTGTAAACCATAAAAATTATCAAGATAAGTATTAAATTTGGTATATAACAAGCTCAGGGAAGTCATTACTAATTATCAAACTTGTTTTTAATGTATTAATAAATTAATTATCAAAAACATCGTGCAGTACTGATAAATTTATAAGTATATTTAATCAATGTAAATGCGTATTTAATTTTTATAATGTCAAAATATTAAAATTTTGGGAAAAAAATCAGAGTTTTAAATATTTTGACTTTTTAATATGCTCGCCCCCTACATAGGGATATCACACCTCCCTAGGGGGGCTCGCTCCCCAGTTTGAGAAACGCTGATGTAAAGAATAAATCCTTTTCACTTATGCCAGCCTTAGACGAGAGAAAATAATCCACAATATACCATCTACGTTATAATATTGACTCTTCTGACTGAAACAGTTTTATGTGATTAATATAAAATTGTTTATATAGATTGTTTACATGTACTTTTTCTGTTAAGAAATAAACAAAATACATTAAATATAAAGGTTTTTGGAAGATCATGTAGATATTGTAAGTAGTTATAAGTTTAAATAACTAATTGTTCAATTTATATTGTACAAAGATCGGATACTTAAAATAGTTATAGAAATAAACATACAAAGCAAATAGTTTAATGTTTACTTCTTTCCATCTTTTTAAAATATGTATAATAGCTGTAAAATTTGAATAGATATTTAAAAAATGCACTGTGTAACAATATTGATAATCTTATTTATTTTGAAAAACTTCAAATAAACGTTTTACCAATATAAACTGAAATAAAGAAGGGGAAAACCATCACAGGCACTCATATATTTCATATTTCTCTATTTCTCTGTTTCAAACAGGTAAAAAATCATTCATTCAAGACCATTTTAGTAGTTATGGTCATTGATTCGTGTTCGGAGTGTCATGAGCTTAAGCCTAGTGCCACTGAAGACCCGCTATGTAGAGGGGTTGATACACGTTAAAAGTGTCGAGGTTCTAAGTCCTCTTGTTTATGTGGTAGGGTAGATTGGTGAGAGGGTACCAGCTTTGGTGTCATTCTGGTCACTTGACCAAGTTGCAATATTGCGAGGTTCGTCACCATTTAGTCCTCGTATTGTTTCATAGTGTGACGTTAATACACACTCACTAACTCACTCAACAATATTTTATTAATACAAGAACAATTTTTTTTAAAAAATTAATAAATAACTCAATAAATTATTTCACTTATAACTGTAAAACTGTTGAGAAATTATATCTTGATTGATGTATTATTCTAAATGTTTTTATTCGATTTTCAATGAAGTTATTTCTAGAGAATTCTTTTGAAGTGAATAATTTTACAGATAAGATACTGAGCTGGAGTAGAGTAAGCCATAGCAAGAGAATGCAGTGGGAGGAAAGAAAATTTTTATTCCATTTTAGGACTAGGCGGCTATGACGCCTTATCATAGAACAGAAAAGAAATACATTTACCAAAAATAGTTTTGAGACAATAAAATTTTCCAGGCACTTCCTCCTTTGAGAAAAAGCAGAACGGTTGGACTTTTATGCAAAGTGATCGTAGCATTAATATTTTTGCTACACAAATATGTGAATGTTTTTCTTTTCTTTGAATACTAATTTTTAAAAGGAATGTTTGAGCCATTTAAGAGAACTGAGTATCAGAAATTATTATTCCGAAAAGCTGTTCTAATTTATAAAGTAAAAATAAAAATATGTAAATCTAAGAACTCAATGGAATGCTAAATGAGTGTTAGCGCGCAGTGCTCCTTAAACTTTCAACTTTTGTGGCCCAATTTTTATTAATAATTGTCATTGTACCCATGCACCTCCTTGCAATAACAATGCAATGAATTCAATAATGTATTTTGACGTAACGCTACAATACCACTTTAATTATAAACTGTACAAATTATCTGTTGTTGATGTTTATGCCACCTGATCGACAGTCACATCATATCAAGGTCCACGAAATTCATCGCGGCTAAGAGCTGGAATTTTACGTCAGTCATTAGCCTAGACCCCCCCCCAAGAGGGTGACAGTGCGATTTTGCTCACACAACACGATAGATGGCGACACCGTTCGAACTCACTGATTTAACGAGCACGTTCTCCGATTTGTACTCGGCGGGCATTTGGTGGCATCGGGCATCGAACCCAGGCCTTCCGGTCTGGGGTCCGATGCTCTAACCACTAGGCTACCCACGGGCCTACAAATTATCTAGAAGTAAGTATTACATTTGTATATAAGTTTGTATATGACAAGATCATGGAAATCACTAGTAATTATTATACTTGTTCTTAACTTAATATTGAGAAATTAATTATCAAATACATTGAGTAGTACTGATACTTTTTTAAGAATATTATATCCTAGTAAATGTTAATTTTATTTTTTATTACATCAGGATATATTTTGTTTTGCTTCCTTTCAGTAAATTAATTATTATTTTAAATAATCTTTTACTTTCGACTATTAGATTTGCTCGTGCCCTCACATAGGTTTATCTCACACAACTGTTTGAGAAACGCTTGTGTTAGCGTTTTATTGAACTTGATGAAGCTTAACCAGAAACAGAATTTGAAAAAGCGGGAATCTTTAGAAAAAGTATATTTATCTTAAAGCTATATATAAAATACTTTTTTTAAATGATGATTATAATAACCAAAATTTTAACTGTAAAACTTTAAAGAAATATCGATAGTTTACTATTAAAAACAAACAAAAAAAACGAATGATTATGTAAAAGAAATACATAAAAAATATTTATCATTATTTTTAAACATACACCAAACTATTGACTATTAGGTCACCAGGCAGAAATATATTTGAAACACTTATATTAAAAGTTAATACTTAAATCCATAGTACAAACAGCCTTTACAAAACAAAGATAATTTACTAAAGTGATGATTAATATGTTAATATATATATATAAAAAAAGTTTTTCCGTGGAATTTCTTTGTTATCCTTTGTTGCTTGCAAAAGAACATAGTTACATTTTCTTATATCTGAAGAAAAGTAAGCAACTAAACAAACACTATGCTGCATATATAGATGTAAGAGCCCTAGAGGCTCACGGTAAATGACACGCCATGACAATATCAAGCAAGTCTCTTCATTGTGAGACGCTGCTGCTAAAAATATCACGAATAACACCCAGATTCTCCACCAAACATTCTTAAAGAAAATAAATCTTGCCAAAAGCTTGACTTCAAGGATGTTTTTTTTCGTGCTTATTTTTTTTGTTCATGCCACCCAGTGGGTATTGGAAGTTGGAATCTCCCATGAGTAAAGAGAGAAAGATACCAGAGGAATGAGCCGCACGAGCTTACGGCGAAGTACGAGAAGCTAGCCTTCGATTCCAAAATTTATCTTTCTAGAAGTTAAGGCAGTTTGTTATGCTGTTCGGCTATCAAGAAAAGGAAAAGTTTCCAAAAGAAATAAAATCTATCTGATAACTTCAACTTTTGTCATTCAACTCCAGATTTTCTGACAGGGAAAAATTTCGTATTAAGTACGAATTTTTTTTTCTTTTTAAGATTCCACATAATATAATTCATGTAAACTAAATAATAACAATTCATAATGAGCTGCTTAATGACTGTTTCACTGCAAAATAAATTGGGAATTCGATATTTAAAACGTCTCAACGTGCTACTTAACTTTTAAGAAAAAGGAAATCAGTCCATTCAAACACACACACACAAAAGAAAATTGAGATTCATACACACATTTATAAAATGGAAAATTATTAATAAAAATCACATTTAAAATTTTTACTGTCATGCCAGAGATTATTTCGAGCACGGCACTCGTGCTCCAAAATGTCACACCCGAGTATTATAAGGGGTATTTTTAAGAGCATTTTATTGTTACACGTCAATACATATTGGGATAAGTTTATTTTGGCTTCATCTCTGTCCAATCCAAATCTACATCGGGAAAATGTTTTTGGCTCAATTCAATGGATAGTGTTTATGTGTTGAGAAATATTGTGATACTTCCACAATCAGCCTCAAAAATAAAATAAATGAAGATATACTCTAGCCAAAGAGAGATAATGTTTCCGACTACAATCTAACTATAGGTGTTATAGATCACTGAGATTAAGTAATATTCTTTCACCCGACAATCCAAAAATGACTGAAAAAATATTTTAAGAAGATATTTTTACATTTACTAGACAAGGTACTCTGTAATTCATTTTTGCACAGTAAAAATATAGTTGATAAACATATTACATTTTTAGAATTTTGATTCCAAGTTGTAAAAGAGCTTTTACATATATTTGATGATGCAGCTTCTAGACAAAAGCATCCTAACAGACCACCTACAGTAGATAAACCTGCCCTTCTTACTGAATAACATTTCATATCCCGTATTTCTTTTACTACTACGACACGTGAGCCTATAAGACAGAGCAAAGTTTGTTGTTCAAAAAAGATACAAATGTAAAAAGATAATGAAGGAAACATGATCCTGCAGCATAATATGCAATTAATAAGTTTTAATTTTTTTTTATTTTTACTTATTTTTTTTTAGAAAATAATGCTTCACTAGAAACTTTATTTCACTAGAAATTAACTTTACCACTGACACACTGCGTGGCAACAGCCTCAAGCAAATATGCATTACAAAATATCAGTTTTTAACTACTAAGTATATCTTATTTTGTACTAAATATTTGATTTTTGCAATAAAAAACTGACAGTTTATGTTTCCAAATCATCAAAATCACTTGCCAGTTAAGAGGTTAACAAAAAAAATTATTTTCCTTCAGTGATCTTATATAAAAAAATGAATCTAACATGTGTGTGTGAATGTGTGCGTGGCTCAATTTTTAAGAGTATTTTAAGACTACTACTCCTAATAGCAATTAGAAATAGAAATAAACTTTTTTTTTTAAAAAAAAAGTGATTAAAAAAGGATTTATCGTAATATATTACATTTATTTTTAAATATTTAAAGTTACGTATGTTTGTGCTGTTATTTTACACTTAGTCAAGTGATATGTGTTAATTTTGTAGGAAAACAGATTTTTGTTAATCTATATGATAGTAACTTTAAGCAAATAATTTTATTTTATAAGTATGATCATGCAAAACAAAAGAACTGTATAAAAAGTAAAATAAACCGTTAAAATTTTAATGAGATTCCCACAATAGAAATGGTGATTCATATAATTCTTATGATTATAATTAAATAAGTTTATATAACGTGCTTAAATATAATAATTTTTATATCAATATATAAGTTAACGATAGATAAGTTTTTAATGTTTCTAATTTTAATAATTATTTGTACTTATTAAAAAGATAGTTTTCTTAAATAATTATAACAATAATATGTTTTGAATTAGTTTAACTTTAATTCTAATTGTTTATTGAACAAAAGTATAGTTCCCTAAACGAAATGTTATGTAACATGTTCATTAATTCTCTTTCCTGGCAAATAGAATTAAAGGAAATTCATTTAATTCAAATTTCCACTAAGCAGATATTTAAACACTGTTGAGAAAGCGAGTTCCGTCCATTCAATATAATGAAGCATCAAGATCCGTATCAGTGTCATATCAAGTGCACTGTGAATCGATTCGAAGTCCATATCTTCTAGCTAAAGCACATGGAATTAATAACCTGACCATATCAAACCTTTCCATCTTGACACAAATTTAACAATTTCCCTATTTCTATGTTCCGATGTCTCAACAATAGGTAACTAATTCTAGAGAGAAGCTTTGGCAATCGGCTTAAGTAGGTATTTTCATATGTATACTTTAGCGTATCTAAATGCTCCCAACTTTTCGTCCCTTGCTCCTTCGTTAATTGTTGCGTGCGGCGCCAATTGCACGAAAGTCTAGCTCACACCGGTATTAAAATTTTGAATGGAGCTCGCTCCATCACAATCGTTTCTACCGCTCTCTGCACAACCTTGAATAGCTCATTGGAAATTCTGATTCAGCCTCTTTCCGTTCTGATCGCCTGCTTGATGGCTTAATGCATGGAACTAAATGGAACCGATGGAAAGGCATGAAGACCTCACAGGCATCTTCAGCCGTTTGCCGAGGAAAACTTTATTTCCGTATTCGCTAATGGTGTCTAGCTGCTTTTCTGGAACGTTTCTTGTCCAAACAAAGGAAAAGCGATTGCGAGAAATTCCACTCACGCATCTAGAAGGTTGATGATTCGTGGAATTTCATTTTCCTAATCATTTTCAGCATCGGCATGAAATTCGATTTTCCTTACCACTTCCAGTGTTTAAGATGTCGTGAGAAGAATCTCGTGAGATGTGATTTGATGAAAAAAAGTGCAATGCGAAATTATATTTAATGCTAAAATAATTTGATTGTTTTATGAAAGAGAAATATTATTCAGAATTATACGGAAACAGACAATATACTTCCACAAAACTCTTAATTACAAATATGTCAAAAATAATTTAGCTGTATTCTTTTATTTATTCTTTAACCCCTTAAGTGCCCCCGGTGTATATATCCGTCTAGCTCAATCCCTGTGTTATGTGCCCTAGACGTATATATCCGTCCTTCTGAAATACAATTATTTTCTTTGCGTTGCTATCAGTAAAACTATTCCGAAGGTTTTGGAGTGCAATAAAAATGTCTTCTATAGTGTTTGCGAAGGTTTTACTTATATTTCAGAGAAAAAATTCATTAATTTTACCCTTTCTTTTCCCCCCAAAACACCGCATCTGCTCACCTATGAGAAAAACGCTAGTACTGGGGGAAAAGTCGCGTAAATTTTAATCGGAAATCAAGGGGCTAAAGGGAATTGCTAAGGTCAAAAAGTAAAATAAGATTGATCAGGTGACCAGTGACTGCAAATAATTTCTCTAAAATGTTAAAATTTTAACACTGAAATTCTCCATTTAATTAATAACATTCAACACATTCAGATTACAAATGGTTCCTCAGTTCTCAAAATTTCGGAAACCCACTTTGTATTGAGGTCAATTTCATTCCATACTTGTTTGCTCAACATATTAATTGATGCATAAATCTAATCCGATTTAGACGTCTCTAGCATCAACCCCATATATTAATCTTGCAATTAAACTGTCTACTCTGTAAAGCTGACAGCCGGATGAATCGATACTGAGACAGCTAATGTTAAATAATTAGCCACTTACACAACCAGCATACCCCATAAAACTTTTGAGCTATGTCAGAAATTTACTTCAACTATTTTACAATTCAGGAGCTTATACAAAGAGTTGCATATTTTCCAGTCCAAAATAATACTTAAAAGTGAAAATATATGAATAGTGTATTATATGGCAACTTGAAAATTTGTATCGAGTTTCTGCACGTTGAAAACGTTTATATTCATATTTTAATATGTGAAAGAGAATACAGATTATAGAAAATTAATGCGTGATGAATATTAGCATAATTCTAAGAATTATGAAAGTATTTAATATATATGTATATTTAACTGTTCAGAGTCCCATAGAGTAAACAGAGTACTAAAGTTAGGTTCAAATGAACCATAAATTCAAAAAATGTAAATTAGTTTCAAGGCTCAAGCGATATAATAATCTAATATGACATTTTAGGTTAGTAAAAAGCCCTGTAAAAATCTTACAGGATATATCTTGATTATAAAGCATATCAATCAATATTTGTGATATAATGAATAATATGTTTAAGGATAAAAAGATTTGGAATATGCAATGTACTTAAGTTCTAAATAAGAGATGGAACCCTGAGCACTATTTCTAAATTTTAAAGTAAAATAAAATGTAATTGATGAGGTTGAGCAAACACATTAAAACATTGGAGTATATTATACATAGCGGTTGCGGGTGGTAATTTTTGAATTTAAGCGTATCAGTCACGTGGTGATACATGAATTTAATTACATCATTTTATTATATATATTCATATTTTTTCCCCTTATTCCTTTAAAATATAAATTATTTGTAAAATTATACGTTAACACAATGTAAGCAATACTGCACAAAAAATAATTTAAAATCCATTTTTCTTCTCCACAGAAGTTGTAATTGTTTGAATTCCTTTAAACTGCTAGCAAAAAATATTTTTAAAAATAAATGTATTAATTCATATTTTTCATTTACAATTTCAAATGAATAAATTGTTAGAAAATTTTTACGCTACCCCAAAAATTAATTTAACTTTGCAATATAAATTTTAGAAAAATATATTGACACAACTGCATTTATAGTGGTACATTCTTGCCTTTATTTTTTACTGCAAATGTTTTACATGTAATAGTAAAGTATTGAAGATTTCGTTTAATCTGTAAAAAAGAAGAATCAAAGTGCTTTTTTTTCTCGAACCATTTTAACCCCTTAACTTGTTTGTCTATACATCGTACGGGCTATGGAAAGTTGGTCACAACTGGTTTGCCTGTACGCTGGACGGTGGCCGTGGTGGCCTAGGTAACAGACTCATGACCGGCGTGGCATGGGTTCCAGCCTAGAGCCGTGGAAGACCCGCTGTGTAGGGAAACGATGCACGTTAAATCTGTTGAGAGCTCAAACGGGGAGGGTGCCAGCTCAGGTGTGGTCCTCGCCATATGACCATGTTTCAAAATCACGAGCTCCGTCACCAAAAGCCCTCGTGTAGCTGAACAGTGTGACGTTAATATTCACTCGTACGCTGTACGAACACATTGATACTTTCTTTGATTTGCGCGTACTTTTAAATCCTTTAGAGATATTACTTAGTGTTAGAATTTTTAAAAGGTTATACACGTGCATATTTTGTCTATAGCACTGAAATGCTTTTCAATCGAAAGTTTCTTCATTTTAAAGGCGGAAATCTTTATTTGATGAAAGGCAGGAATTTAAATTTTTAAAATTTTTGCTCTACTGTATTCAAAACTTGTGCATTCCGACCAGCACAGTTATTTATTTATTTTGAAATTTTGGATAATACAAATATCGCGAAAACCCTATCTTGGAAAAATATGAATTATATTTGGAAGCAGAGACACCATGATTCAAATTGTATGTAAGTGTACACACACAAAACTCTCCACCATTTGAAAATGTAAGGACAAGAAAACTTTTTTTAAAGATATATATGAGAGAGAGAGAGGTAGAGACACACACTTCATAGCTTGCAGATTATACTTAGAAATCGAATATAAGGATTTTTTGAGTTTTACAATTGTAAAATTGTAAAAACTTTAAAATTTAAGTTTATAAATAAAAATTATTCTATCTTTTTTCATTTTATTAATTATGAAGTTTAGTTATATGCAATAAAAAACGGGCCTTTCTTTTTTATATTTTGGATAAAAAAAATTGACTGGTTAAGAGATTTTAAATATACCCTTTTCCACTCTTACCATCAAGACTCTAAATTAAAAATGCATAAGTAGTAATATACACAGTCACTCCGTGTTTGTAAGAGTCATTTTCCCAAATGCTAGCAATTCATTTTCTTAAGTTAGTTTTCTTGTGACAGTACAGGGAAGGGTAAATAATTTGATGGGCGAGCCAACTTTTTGACTTAAGTGTGGCCGATCGAAACAACGCAACGGCGTTTATCATTGTTGCTTAAATGAATTAGCACATCAAAAGAGCGCGTAGACAAAAGATCTCGAGGTCTCCCAGAGCCAAATTTTCAGAGAAGAGACTCTAAATCTTAAGTGGTTGGCGACCAGTCGACGGGTAGCATCAACGCCCACATTTACCGACTTAACTTTGTCTCGCTTCTCTTTGCCGACCAGAAGCAATTTATCATTTGTTTTCAGATGTACAAAAAATGCGAAGTAGGTCAAGAAGCATCGATTTAGGTAGAAAACAAATACTTACAATGTTTACTTTCACACGTCTTTGTCTTATTTTCCATACACTTAGTAAAAGCCCTGCTTTTGTTCCTATCCTCTAAAAAGTTTTCTCTAAATTATTATTTTTGAATGGTTCAATTATGATCACGTGGTATAAAGTACCTGAGTAGTTGCAACAATATTTCTTTCAAGAAAAATATTCCTAAAAATTTTATTAGTTAATTTCATTTTTTGTTTGATTCTGGTAACAGCTTATTAAAAGTTGTAAAAAAAAAAAAAGAATCCTGTCGATATCTTTTTTAAAAAAATGGCAATTTAAGATATTTTTTATTTTTAAATTATGCAAAATGATTTTCATTTGTATGTTATGAAAAAAAGGGTTAGCTAATTAACTGATTATCTGTAACCAAAGTAGAACTAAAATTTATTTACATTTGATACATTTATTCAAAGTAAATAAGGATATTATACTTTTTAAAAAATACAATTAGAAATTAAGTTAATATGTATCGGCTAAATCCAAATTAGAGAAAAAAGTAACAGCTATCGAATCAAATAAAAAAGTTTGCTTTAAACATATTTTAAATAAGTTAAAAATAAATATTTTACTATATCTTCAAATTCAAGTCATACTTGTTAGTTTTATATCCATACATAATAAGCTAAGTATAGTATACTTTTTCTTAACATACATCAATAAATCTTATCTATTACAAAGCGATTCCATCAGATTTAGACTCATATTAAAGAGGTATTCCTTTAAGAAAAATTACCAAAATTATTTTAAGATAAATAACATCAATATATTCAAGATCAAATATCTACAAATTGGTTATTCGTTGAAACATTTAATTTAATTTGTATTTAATCGAGTGCCAAAATTTCTGAAAAGAAAACAATTTGTTTGCTTAAATATTTCTTATAATATTATCTATAATCTTGAATAATATGTGTGATCCTAAATTAAATTTAAAATGGTAAACCTTTTAAGAAATAACATTTATTGCACAAACATTTACAGAAATAACATTTTAAATTATTTGTATCATCTCATTGAAAAGGAATGAATAAAATACGCGACATCTCTAAACACGTACTACGTTCATATTATTCTGCGACAAGTGCAAAGTTAAAAAAGTTTTCTTTTGTTCACCTCAAATAAAATCCCGGATTGTCAGCTTGGATGTTATTTGCATTATTGGTTAAAACTATAGTATATAAAATTAAAATTATCAACTGCCGTCGTGCACACCATTTAGGGCTATTTATAAATTTCAGTCTCTCCCAATTCTGACAGTGATTGATCGTCGCTTGTAATGAATTCACGGCGTATCACATAAGCCTTCTCATGCACACACTGAGACTGCCTGCACAATCACCTGTCAATCTGACTGATGTGACACAGACTTGAACGAGCACTGCTGGAAATCAATTCTTAAAATAAAAGAAACACTGTATTTTCAGTCCCCAAAGTATGGAGGAAAACAATGGATCGTGTCCTCCTTTTGATAGAGTATAAAAGGAAAATAAATGTCAGAATACACATAAAGGTATTGTTTTAGTGATCAAATCATCTTATTTAGCACAAAAAAAGTTACTTCTAGTTCTATAGTTAAAATTACTAAAAAGTATAGTTTTTGTAGAAAAAAAAACAAGTTTATGTGTGCAATATGTAACAGTTATATCGAAGAATAATTACTTAAATAAAAAAGGAATTAAAACAACACATTTTTAATGTGAGATAGTTTTAAGTAACAAAGAAAATTATCATGAATGTATGCTATGAATATATATATTTCACTCAAAAGCAATATTTTATTTAAAAAAATATTGAATTCTGCATTGAATATGTATGAAATATAATACTTATGATAAATGTGATCACTTGTAAAATGGCTATATAATGAACATTTATAAGGCTTATTTAAACCTTCTATAAAGTGTTTCAAAAATTTATCTTAATATATCAAAATAGAGAGCTTTGACGTAAATTATTATATACAAGTCGATAATTGACGAAGATTTTAAGTATGAGTATATATCAAAATTAAGATATGTAATAGTTATTTAAGTAAAAAAAACAATACAATTCTAACTGAAGAAAAATTAACTCAAGACGAATTCAAATATGCATATACAAACTAAAGTAGTGAAAAATATTAATGTTTAATGTCTATGGCAGGATCAGAACCACTCTATATACCATTGATAAATTTTATATATATATGAGTTTTTACATTCATTTTAGTTAACCTTGGTCTAATATTTAAATATAAAACAGAATTGTTTCACCTTAAAGAATCAATCCTTTTTTTACCTTTGACAGTTTACCCACTAGAAATAAAACAAGTTTGCGAAATGAAGTATTATATGTTCCCCTTTCTCTATGTACCTATGCGCACAAAATAAAATGACAACGTATTAAAATCTCAGATAAATTTTCAAAAAAAACTGTCAAACTCCTCAGATTATTCATAGAATATGATTGTCCCTTTAATATTTTTATTTTAATAAAAACAACTTATGCATCTTAAGAATATAACAGCAATTAGAAACCTACAAAAGAAAAGTAAAGACCACTATACTTTTTTCCTACATTATAGATGTAATTAACTGTTTCATGCAAATTATATCAAAATTTGAATCACAATTTAAGTTACATAACCTCAAATATTAATCTTGAATAATTAATTTCTTAAGTGAAAACAGGTAAAAAAAACCCGTGCACCTGAAGTGTCACAAGAGGTTTACAGAAGTAAATAAAATAAACAAGAAAGAGAAAGGAGCAAAGGCAAATGTTACAAAAACAAATCAATGAAGTTGTAAAATTGAACCAATTAATTTACAAAATTAAGTAAATGCAGTTTTATTAAAGACAAGCTAGAAAGATTAGGAGGTCAGTAGATTTTAAGAGCATACAGTTTGACTTTCAAGCATTTTGTTATTTTTTCAACTTTGAGCAAAAAACATGATGCTCAATACTTTGATCACTATCAGCATAACAGTCACAAAGTTTGGAAGGGCACAAATTTGTTCATTTCCACATGTATACTTTAAAATTGCCAAAACTAGTAAGAAATTAGGTGATTTTAAAATTTTTGAAAGGGGGGAGGATTGCATGACAGTATTTGTGGTATGGTCAGAAAATATGTACTTGATTGTAAAAAGTAGAATCATTGAATGTAAATATAGTTCCACAGTTTGCAGTTTGCAGTTAATTGTATTTTTGTTTCATATATCTCGCTTATCTTTGGACTTTACTTTCGAAAGAAACTCAGGAGCAATAAACAAGTATGATTTTTATTTGAATTTTAATATTTACTGATTTTATATGTTACTTCTCTCATCTACTGTACTACTCCAAGAAATTCATATTTTACTATCCAATAGCATTGTTTAAAAGGAGGAAGGATAGCTCCTTAAGGTATCCGACTACGTTTGGAACCATGATTTTTCAAAACCCTATAAACTAATTTTTTTAAGTATTTAGTGTTACTTAGATTAGAATATACGTGCAAAATTGTTTAAAGAACAATATTACAATAAAAAAAAATATTTTGATACAATCTTTTGGCAAAAAATGAACAAATAATTTCATATTTTCAAAATGTCTCTTTTTATAAAAAAAGCTTCAATAATAATAATATTTTGCCTATATATAGCTCCTTTGTACAGAGCTTGAATTACGATTTTTGAAGTATATAACTTAAAAGTGCATTTATCCATATTTTAATGCATCCGAGTGGAGAAATTTTAACAAAAAAATACCGATAATTATTTTAATTGGAAGCAACTCTGAAAATAATGCGAATGTTTCAAACTCCTTAGTTCAGACTTTCTGGAAAAGACTTAGCTATATAAAATCAAAATATTATTATTGTAGATGCATTGTTCCCAAAAGGCTAATGCTTTGAAAATGGGTAATTCTAAGTTCTTTTTGGCAAAATATTGCATTAAAATAATTTTTTATTGTAAAAATTATCTTGAAGCGATTTTATAAGTGTATTCTAATCAAAGTGAAACCAAATATAAAAAAAAATATTCGTTTCTACGCTTTTGCAAAATCACTGTTCCAAATGTAGTCGGAAACCTTAAAATATATTTGACCTTGTTGTTCAATCCTAAGCTTAGGCAAAGTAATTAAATGTTCTGCTAAAAATTAAGTATCATCGTTAAAAAAAAGTCAAATATACTGAAATTTCTTTCTCAGCAATATTATTAAAAACATTATTGTTTAAAGATGGTTTTGAATATTAAAATACAATCTTAAAATGATCTACTTAGAAATATTTGATAGAAACATATCAATGTGATATATGAAGTTAAGTTTAATAAAATATCAATCTGATCAGAAATGATATTTTGATGAATTAGAAACTTATCCAAATTTAGAGATTCTTCAAATTCAGTACAGCTATTTTGTATGATTGAAACTATAAAAAAATACTGATTATTTACCCTTTTAAAGCTTATAATACATAAGATTAAACTTTTGAACGACGGGGTTCAGTAGTTCAAAAACTAATACAGAGAGAAAGAGAGGGAAATATATGTGACATCCCCACCAATGACAGGTTAACGGCAGACTTTTACGTAAGTTTCTTTTTTTTTCTCCTAGTCTATTTCCTATTAGTAATATTTTAATTTAAAAAAGTCTGAAATGGAAACTTAAAAAATTTACCATATTTATATATGGTGTTTACAGAGTTATTTTTCTTCCATATTTTAGATACTCCCAAAAACACTTTAATCTCCCTCTGTCATATATCACTTATTTTTTACGCTCGTTTCTTTCGCTTTTCACTTTTAGTGCCTAAATACAAGGTTTTTTAAAGTTGATTTTTCGTTCTATTCTTTCTCATTCTGTAGTAGACTTTCTTCACATAAAAATGCGTGAACTTCGTTATTTCTTACGTAAACACTTTAAAAAAAACTGCACTTATTTGCCTTTCACAAAAGCCATCGTAGAAATGAGCAGCATTCAGAGGTTCATAATTGCACTTCTTTTTTTTGAAACAAGAAGCTTATTTACGTATGTTAAGAGGAAAAAAAGAAATTAAGCTCGTAAAAAAATCGTAGCTTTGCTTCGTTTATCTGTACCTACACATTAACTGAGAATGTTTTATTTTTTTCATTAAAGCTAACAAACTTTGTTAAGTAAATACAGAAGTAAGTGCGTTATAATAATTAAAAATTGAAAATTTTAACCATCTTTGTTCCTAAATTTATATCCTACAATATATATATATATATATATATATATATATAGTGTTAGAACAACGTTAGATTAAGAGCACGATATGAAGAATGCAATAGAAAGAATTAAATAGTAAGTAAAAAAATAGACAGAAAGAATTAAAAAAAGTAAGGAAAAAAATTTATTACAAAAAGTTATGCACAAGCATGGTTACTTTTCAATATAATCACCATGGTATTCATCATATTGGTGGACGAAGTATCTGGTTCCATTTTCGGTAAATGTCACCTTCAGGATTGTGAGATGGTTCTAAATAAAAGTTGTTTTGTAGATCCTCATTGGTCTCTAAGCTTGAATTATTTTCTAACCTGTTATTCAGTTCAGGAAATCGATTAAAACACATGGAGTTGAATTGAAGGCTATTCACATTGGATATCTAGCTCATGTCTGTTTAATTGCTCTGTATACATCAGCAATGGGAGTTCGAGCATTTATATGAATGAGATCCACTGCATGAAGCAAAATTTAGTATTCTTTTATTTCACGTGGTGATTTTCATTCATGACAATGCTCACCCAACAATTTCTGAAGCAGTTTATCTGAGACGCTTTGGTGGACAGCCCTTGAGTTAGTGCCTAATAGTTTTTGTCCCTTTCTGAAGAACTGGATAGGAAATCAAAGTTCTTCAGACTGATGAGTAGCTCCCAAAGAAAGGTTCAGATACGACTCATACCGCTAGCGACAACATTTTTTTGAAGAAAAATTGGAAGGCCCGTCCATCGATGTATCAAATCCTTAAATTCTCCATAGCGATTATATCAAATCGAAGCCACAATTTAATATAATTTTTGTGTTAAATTACTTTTTTATTATCTTTATTTTATCTTTTGTTAGGTCTTATTAGAAGGCGAAAAAAGTATTTTGTAAGATTTTCTTCATCCTGAAATGGTGACTAAAGAAATATAATTTTGGTCGATGTAGAGTATAAAAATTTAGTTGCATTAGTTCAACAAGTTTTATATATGAATATAAATACAAAACTGTTGAGTAAATAAGGATATGTAGACTTTACCCCTTTTTTAACTACTGATCAATCATTGATCTGATGGATTATTTAGTCTGGAAAAAATGTCATTTTCACATATTATAAACTGGCAAACAGTTACGATTGCCGTGATTGCTTTTTCAGTGAAGTTAAACTTGAAATTTAGCAATTTTAGATACTTAAATTATTTTCTTGGATTTCATATACTTTTTATGTTACATTTACAAACTTAAATCATTTCTTAGTCATTTTACTTTTTTTTGTCTTTTAACATTCCCATAATATTTTATATTTTTGAAAGAAAGGAATTTTTATCTACACTTATCTCTTATTTAATTTTGAGCAAAAACACAGCTTGATCAAATTTTAGTATTAAGATTGAGAATTTAAAGGTTTTCTTCAGAATTCAGTCAATCAATGATTCAGTCTTTCAAGAAATCCTGCAATTTATTTTAGGATGTTGATTATATGTGATGATCATTTCGTAAGTAAAATAATTGATAATATTATAGTAAAATTTCCATTAACTTGTAAAAAAATAATTTATAATGCTAAATATAAGTACATCAAAAAAGTCTAGACCTTTTTTGATATACTCCAGAAAAAATCCGGGAAATATGTATAAAAAATCCAGAAATGATTTTTTTTAATTCCCGGGAATTAAAGATTAATCGCTTAATAAAGAGTTCGGACCTCAGAAATTACTCTTGCGTGAGTAATTTTAAGGTACAATGAATGAATTTTAGGACAGGTCAGCTAACTCTTGTCAGGATCAATCAAGGCGATATGTAAAAGATGTCAAAACATTCAGGTTTATTAAACGAAACTTTAATATCGATCATTGTTCTTCAATTTGGTGGTATTAAAAATGAATTTAATATAGGAACCGTCTTTTAAATTTAATAGATTTGAAGTCCCTCGACTTTTGATAAGACCCTGACGCGTTTGACAGGGTGTAATTTTATTAGTTTAGGACGAAGTGCCTGAAATTCTAAGCTAAAGAGTGTCAAATTTTCTACAGGAATCAATGTTCAAATGAGATTCATTATAGTAGTTTTATATATCCTATTAGTCTTAAGGGAATCCTTTTGACACATTCTTATTAAGCATTAAAAAGAATGATTTTCAAAGAATACAATTTCAGCCGGTATTTTTTGGATGCATATATGATGAAGATATTAGATTAAAAAATTATTTTTGTCTGTTAGTGATTGATTTTTAATTCCTTCATGTGGTTTTTTTTAATATTAACTTAAAGTGCAATACATATTTTTATTATTCATTTATTTGTAAAATTATAAAACAAATTAAAGTTAAATTTAATTAAAAAATGTTATGGACTATTTTTTCAAGCTGATTTGAGATGTGGAAAATCTTAACACACGTCCTTTAGGTATAAATAATTCGATTATTTCCTAGACATGAATCACATCAATAAATCCCTATTTATGTACCGGAAAATCCGAAGTATAGTGGGCACCGGTGTATTTCGAGCACCTATACTTTTAAGGTGCATTTTTTAAAAAATTTTAAGTATATTCCCCGGATAACGAACATTTCCTTTTTTACGAAGGAACCGGAAATGTACGTTTGAAATACTGTTATATTTTGAAGTCATTTAAGTGAGGTATTATCCCAAGCTTTTGAAAAAAAAATCATTTACTTCTAGAACTACAACCTCTCAAGCTCATAAAAAAAATGCCATTTCTTTTAAATAAACAGTATTTCAATCTATGTAAATGTCTAATATTTTTTTCTCGTCTCTTTTTTTCTATTTTTTCTATTTTTTTTTCTATTTTTTTTTTCTATTTTTAGAGTGGCCGCGGTGGCCGAGTGGTCTAGGCATCGGATCATGGCTAGTTTGTCATGGGTTCGATCCTAGTACCACTAAAGATCCGCCGTGTAGGGGAGCGATGCACGTTAAATCTGTCGAGAGCTCAAACGTCCTCCCGTTGGTGTGGTGTGGTAGTTAGGAGAGGGGGGTGCCAGCTCAGGTGTCGTCCGCGTCACTTGACCATGGTTCAAAATTACGCGGACCGTCCCCAAAAGCCCTCGTGTAGCTGAACAGTGGGACGTTAATATTCACTCACTCACTCATTCTATTTTTAGAGCTACAATTGTTATACTTGAGGTATAACGTGCTCCCGTAAATTTCGGTCTTATTTTTTTTTGTGTTAAAAGTGAGCGGTATATGCCGGATTTTGCGGTAAGTATTTTTTAAAGCTTGAAATGAATTATGCCCATTTAACTGAAATTTTTACTTAGATATATTTGCAGTCTTTTTTTGTGATTTATACACTCTTTCAAATGTGAAATGTAATATTAAAATATAAAGTAGATTTTTTTTTTCTTAAAAAAATGTCTTTAGTATTCAACTGAACAATAAATGAACTATTCATTCACTGCATACGCTAGATATGATATTTATAGACATTAAAAATAAAAATCCGAAAAAAACACCTCATAAATAATGTTTAACAAATTTTTATACAATTAGACATGTATTGTACGAAGGTGCAATTTGCCCTCCTCACCTACTCTCACCAATGTCACCTACCGAGAAAAACATTTATTGGAGCATATGGAATTATATATATATATATATATATATATTAGAGTCTCTTTGCTCATTTACATTATAGTTAATTATGGTTATATTCATTATTAACCTCTCTTGCAAATATTTTTGTTTATACGTATTTATATTTGTCTATTTTTTCCGGATTCCTATAGTAATTTAATATTGCAATTTCTATTCTATTGCTGTTATATTCACCCACGTGGGTTTTAGGCTTTTGCCTTAGTTTATATTGGGAGCTATTGTGTCGAAAAAATTTCTGCTGAAGGAGAAGGTTGAGATCTCACATACTTTGTTTAAGGTATACGAATACGTTCGGAGCACTTTTTTTGAAAAACACCATTTAGAAAAAAGTTTATACCCTTTTTAACTTTAGTTTACATGCAAATAAACTATGCTTGTCAAAAATTTGCAATATATCATTTAAGTTTCAGAAAATTGGTAAATTTGCAGGAAATTTTAAGAAAATTTTAAAGACATTCAAAAAATTCTACATGAAAATCCATTGACTCAATTTGTGTAAATTTAGTATCAAAACAAACATTATGCACATATCTAGGGCGTGGAGTAAAATCTTTTGGTTATATAAAGAAATAAAAATTCCAGAGCTATTCGAAGAGCCAATACAAGAAATTTGCCATGTTTTACAATACCGTTACACAAATACCAGGCCATAATTTAAAAATTATTCTTATTATGATCATTATTTTACTTCACGCCCTAGAAAACATTATGAGAAAAAATGGTACCAAATTTCAAAGAAAATTAATGATAATATTTTGAGTTATCTTTTTTGAAATTTTCAAAATATACGAAAAAAGTGATTTTGAGAAAAATGCCTTTTTAGTACAATTTATCACATATTTTTTTTATTTACACAAGTACTTACTTAAAATTCACCAGTTTTATAGCTTACACCTTCTATCAGCTCATTTTTAATCATTTTTTTTTTTAAGCTAATCTATTTTTTTCCTGGCAACTTTTGCCACAGTCAGAGAATGTCTTTTAGACTCCGTTATTCGGATTTCATCAAGTTCTGAAAAACCTTTCAATGTTATTACACCAACAGTCATACCGAAATGTTTCAAGATATCTATCAATCCCTGAAATCCCTTATTGAACTGAATTACTGCCATGTATCCTCCTAATCGTAATGTTGATAATGAAACAAAAACATCTTTTGGAATAAATTTCCAAAGGATTCCATTGAAACATTCATTTGAATTTTGCGTTTTTCCTGGTAAACATTTTTCTAATAAGTTTTGATCACATAACTTCATATATATGGGTTTGATAATGTTGATCAGATTTTGGGGAAGTCCTTTAGATTTATCTCTGTAGATCTTACCCTTTGATACGGCTTGCTGATATTTACACCAACTATCCGGTCCAACAGGGCATTGGCCATGCATTTGCTGTTTTGCATTAGAGCAACAATGGAAAAATGCTGCAATAACTGCACGTTGCATGCCTTGTAAATCATTTACATTGTCACGGATAGCAATGCCATAGTAATTTTGTAACTTGTCTATAAAGGATCTGTCAGTTTTCCTCGACCTCCCAGGCCTTTTCGTTTAGATTTCAGTTTCCTCAGTCTTGTTCCCACACGCTTTTGTATATGTCCAATTCACTCATATTTTGTTATGGTATTCTCACCATAAATATCTTTTACAGCGGCATACCCCTTAGAATCTCCATCACCAAAAAAATTAACATACTGTAATTGTCTCATTTCGACAGATCGTTCGAAAACACGATAAACACCCAGGGGTTCCATAGCCCCAGACGACCCTATATGTTTTGCACAATTATGAGTGGTATTTAATTTTTTGTTTTTTGAATCGCAAAGTCTACACACTTTTGACATGAATTCAACGTCTAAAACCTTCCCAGTATCTACTGAAATAACAGACACACATCCATTCAACGAGGAATATCCTCTTCGTTGCCATGTGCCATCCACCGACACACTACACTGAGAAAATTCAGCATCATTTTGGTTACTTCTAATTTCCAATGCAGCTTCCTTCATTGTGTTGCATGCTACATTGCTAGCAGCAAATTCAAGCTTTTTTTCCAGGAGACCAAATGCTTTCTTAGATAGCACATCTAGATTGATAGCAGAACAAAGTTTTTTAGCCGCAGAATGTCCTTTACCAATGATTCTCATACCAAAAACAAATGCAAGATTGATACTATGCAATTTGTTTACTTTCTCGGAAGTGCAGAATGAGTAGGAATAGTTACAGTTTTCACATTTTATAGTCATATTCATAGCTAATCCAAACACAGAGTCTTGCACAACACTAACTTTTCTTTCAAAACACACAGGACAGCATAATAATGAAATTATATTACACAAAATTCCTAAGTTAAAAATAACATTTTTTTCATTTTCTTCTAGACCATCTGTAGGTTTTAAAGAATTCATTAGTTTTGATTCACTCGCAGTTGGAATGCTTGAATCGGTACTAATCTTTTCACTGTCGAAAACTGAAACACTTTTGCAATACTTATTTCCTTTAAACTGACGTTTACGGGAATAACTTTTATTTTTGTTATTTCCCATAATTATAAATAATATTGTGAGCAAATAATTCAGTGGTATTCTATCAAATAATACTTGATAACTTTTGTTTTGAAATTCAACACAAGCAGAATTTTTACCAAACAAAGCTCAACGTAAACAAACTAATATTGCCAGATTTACTTTGTTAAATACTTTCAAAATTAGTAATTATTTTTAATATTAAATCAAAAGTTTTTTAAAATTATATTTTAAGAAAAGTATTGTATTTAAATTCTGTTTGACAAGTTAAAGGGCATTTAAATGCTGACTTCCGGTTATTTAAATGCCCACTTCCGGATTTTTACACTTTACTAATTATTCAATATCTTGGCTTCTAAGTGACCTAGAAAGAAAGTAAGGACAGTTTTATAGAGCTAAATAGTTGCTTTATTCTATAAAATCAAAAACTCAAAATGTGATTTTTGGCGAAAATGGACCATTTCAACGTATTCGTATACCTTAATCATGTTTCACTGTCCTAAACCAGTGACAGCTCTAGAAATCATAATAGTTTCCCCTCTAGCTATATTTCTCTTTTTTGGTTTGTCATGGTTCCATGTTCTTGGTTCTTCCGGTCTGATCTTAAGATTCTTGGATTTATTAGTCTTCTTTCTAATTATTTACTGCTATATATGTATATATATATATATATATATATATATTTCTCTTAAATAAATTTTACTGGATTTTTATTATTCTATTACTATATTTCAATACGCGTGCATCCCATATAAAAACTTAAATATACCGAAACTATACTCAATTTCAGTGTCTCCAATTTCACTACCATACGTGAATGGGTGAGTGAGTGTTATTTTAAAGTCACTCTATAAAGTTACGCTAGGACTATTGGCGAAGGAAGTCGCCATTTTAAAACTTGGTGAAATGACGAAGATGACCCAGAGTTGGCACTCAGCTCTGCTAACTTACACTCCACTCAAACGAGAGGATTTGCGAGGTTGGGCCTATTTAACGTGCAGTGGCCTCCTCTACGGTGCGGGTCTTCGGTGGTTTGGATACTTGACCTTGACCACAATGGGTACTTCAACCACCTTATACTACGAAATAGGCTGGATTAGTTGAGGAATCCTGAGAATTTTTAACTGTGGTATTTCTCAAAAAAATACCTGTAGCATTTTGAACTATTTTATTGTTAATATTTCTCATTTCTTTCTTCGAATTTTACGTTAATTTTGAAAATGCGTTGTAAATTTTGATTTAATTCTATGCAACAGATGTAACTCTTGTTTAGTATAAAATCAATTTATATAAATTTTTAATACTATTTGAGAAATTTTTTTCTTTGTTTTATTCATTATAATAAGACAATACCAATTTTGAAAGAAAATCACTAATATGTAATCTTATTAATAACATTAAAATTAATTTGCTAGAATATAATCTATACTTACCCAGACCTTGCAAAGTTTATCCAATACGACATTACAGCTTCGGACAAAGCTATTTCAGGTTTCGAGTAATTTTGTCTAAAGTGTGAGAAACCTCCGACCAGAGGAGCTCCAAATAAGTATGGTAGATCTTCACCAAGAACAGCACCATGTCGCTGTGGGTAGTCACCGTTTTCAGTTTGGTAGCCAAATACGTAAAAGTACGTTTTACCTTTAGTTTTCGAGTGATAGTTTCCAGTTCTGATAAGAGGAGCAACCGTCAGTCCATCTCCCAAAGCTTCCATAGTAGAATCGAGAATGCTAATTGGATGTTGGACTGTTCTGGCCCAGTCGGTATACTCGTTCACGATGGTCAAAAATATTTCCTGCATATGGTAACTGAACAGATTTCTTACTAACGTGCGTAGCAATCTGTCTCTTCTGTTATAATCTATGCCTCCTTTTTCTTCCATTGCGGACAAATGATTGAAAGTTTCAACTCTGGTTACCCCAAATAGGAGGTCGTACTTCCCAAATATGCTTTCTTTTTCTTTCATAGGCGTTAACGGATCAACTGGAATAACGATACCATCCACGGTTGGTCCGAAGGCTGAGAGATGTTCCGGAACCAAGACTTGGACTTTCATGATATCAGCCAAAGGGCGCTGTCTCATGCAATCCAGCATGGGAGCGCTTTCTTTAGTTGGACACTTCAAAGTTTCGCACACCTGACGACCGTAAGTCAGCGCATCATGAGCTATGGCCCAAGGGCTTAAGGCTGATCCGCTCTGCATGATTGCTCGCTGGAACAAACCTGAAAAGGGAAAGAAATTATATCATATATTTTCTTTGGTTCCTTTATGTGGTGACAAAAACGTCACATTCTTACATATAATATCTGTAATTCTTGATTTATATTCTTCAGTTTTTGACAAATGTGTTTCAATCCGGGATATCATCTCTTAGTGTTTTATTTCAATGCAATTGGGCAATTAAATTCCTATTTTATAAATTTAAAATCACGTAAACATGTTAAAAATGCTTAAATATTTATTATTAGTAGAAAATATTGATAACAATGCCACATTTTTTGATCCATAAAGTAGTTACTAACGCTTTGTTAATGTCATAACAAAATCAATTTCAAGTTTCTATCGAGATCTTTATTACGTATGTAATAATTTAATACAATAAGAATGCTTTGTCGTAAATAATAGGAAAAAAAACTTGATAATTATTGTAAAATATGAATAAAGCACTATAGAAAGTAAGCAATTTTTTTTCAAATAAATAATTTAAGTGCGACATATATACATTGTAATGAAATGAGTAGATAAATAAGAAGACAAGTAGTTAAAATGTACAGCGTTTTATTGCGACTAATTATAAGCACTTGAAGTTATACCCTTAGACTCAAATTAAAATAAAATTTACAGTTCTCTATATTATGTTGTTGTTTTTATTTTATATTTAAATAATTTTTACATTAATAAAAAACAATTATTATTTATCCAATTATATTTTTCCCAAACTTAAAATTCATTATGAACTCTCAAAATTTTATGCTGAAAAGTAACATTGTCAGTAAGTGAAAATAATGATATAAGAATATTCTGCCTGCGAGTTTTATTTCTTTTTTACAATTTAGATGAGTTAGACGTGTATAATAATTTTTATTCTAGTTACGTTTCAATATATAAAAAAATGGAAAAGATTTTTAAGTATAATAAAGTAAATTTGTATACTTTAATGTTTCTTTATAGCTTTCAAATATTTATTGCATTGATTTCTAGAATAGCTCTTTTAAGATTGAAACTCGAAATTTACTCAGTTTTCACATATCGTGCCGAAGGAAATCAAATCATGATAAATTACGAATGTCTGGAGTAAATGAAGGAACAGACTGATGCGAATGAATGCAGAAAGTAAGAAGGGAAAATGCTCCCCTAGCTTAGCGAATATCCAAACTCTACTTTCTAATGTAAATTCCCGTAGCACAGGCAGCCTAAGAGATTGCTAAATGGATCTCTTTGCCGTCAAGAGTTAGGAAACTTACTTTTCTACCACAACTCTGAGCTTCACTTTTAATAAAGTGGAACGTTCGCAAAATCCGATTATCATATTCTCAAAGGGATGAAAGATTTATTTGGATTAAAGTCCGAAATTTTCAGAATGTATAGATATGATCGTGATTTGGTTCCAAAAATTTTAAGTGAGAAAATATTTTTTAGCCAGAGGGTAAGAATTCGAAAATAAAAAGTAGCACATCCCCACACCTACATACTTGTACATATATACTTGATGCTATATGACTTATTACATTATCGAACATTAGAATATATCTCTTCGAAACTTTAAAAATTTGTTCGAATGATTTGATTTAAGATGCTTAAATTTGTACCGTTTATCTTTTTATTAAAAAAAATTTAGATATAAATGATATTACTTTAGATGTAAAATTACAGAACAAATCAAATCAATTTTATTAAATTAGTTAAACTTTAATAATTAATTCAAATTAGTTAATTGACTCAATAGTTTAATCAGATTAAATATTAATTCCCTGTGAATACACTATTCACTTTAATCTTCCTTTAAAGGATTGAAATAGTACCGGAATAATGACGTATGTTACATTAATTCTATTATTAGATAATAATGAGATTTTGGGTAAGTCATCTATTACACTTTTGTGGTAAGGCTTATTTAAAAGACATGATATATTAAATTAAATTTAAAGTTTGCATTTTTTACTTGCAACATGAATTAAATATACTTGACAGAAACTGCTGTTGTTTGTTTGGTATTTAGTATTCTTTATTGAGGAAATAGTAATATACAGAATTTAGGATTAAAAAAATAATGGGAACTTTTAAATTTTTATTCTAGATTTATTTATTTATTTTTTGTAAAAATATGAACATTTCCTTTGAAGAAAACAAAATAAACCAATAGTCCAAACGTAAACACTGAAAAAAACATTGAATGATAACTTTTCTTATCTCTTTTTTAAATAGAGAAGATACACTCTAAAAAGTCTTGTCATTAAGTTTTAAATGGTTTTTCTTGAAACTATAAAATACGTGTCTATTTAGTAGACCGAATAATTTTAAAATTATTCATAATTTTTAAAATTATTAAGTGTTTATCTTTTTTATACATTTAAATGTCTTTCTGAGATTTAAAACTATGATTTTATGAATACTTTGCAAACTCCCATTTAAGCATAAAATAAAGAATATAACGCATTAATTTTTAAATTCCATCAGTAATGAAAGACAGGGACAATATTTATCTTATGTATACCAGTGAAGTTTTTTTTCCCTCCGAAAAACACTCCAAAAACTTTTTACAAGCGAGAATTTAATGAAATTTTTTGAGAAATTCAGAAGCCCATGTGTGATTATTTTTACTGTACAAAATATATCATTTAAAAATATTCATTTTTCCTAATAAAACTTGAATCACTGAAATGCATTCTAAAACAAGGCAACTTAAATCAAAACGAAATATAATTGAAAAACCTTAAGTTCCTCAACACTAAAAAATGCAACTAGTAGACAGAAGAAGTGTCCAATTCAAATAAGTTGTGTAGAATATCCATGATAACACTTTTCGGTATATTTTCAAGGAAAAAACATTTTCATAAATTTAATCTTTGCTATTTCTTGTGTCTCTTTCACAAGTTAAGAGAGAGTTATGGCATTATAATGTAAGTCATTTGCAGTGCTTTAAAAGTGGAAGTAGTGTAAAAATCACATGTACCCACTACACGACGAAAGTACCTTGTCCGACCTATTTTTCTCTCTTTATTTATGTTAAAAATATTTTCATTTATTCTTTAAAGTTCGATAATGAAGCATATAGTTCAAATTTAGGAAGTCAAAATTATAAATATTATTTAAATTTTATAGTCAACACACACACCTCAAAATAAAATTGATAAATTAAGTAACAAAAATGTTAAACTTACCTCGTGCCATTGGAGATATCATCAGTAGGTTTACGAATGCAGCACCATAACCTTGTCCAACAATAGTGACATTCTTCTGATCTCCTCCAAATTCCGCTATATTTTCTTGCACCCAGTGAAGTGCAGCTACCTGGTCCATCAAGCCATAATTACCTCTGGCAGAGCCCTCGGTGGCTGGTAAAAAACCTACAAAAATATCAAATATAAGAATAAATACATGAACTTTCAGTTACTTCTCCAAAAAGATTAAATATTACATTTTAAGTGTGTATGATTTTTCCTTATGAACGTACACACTAAACTCAGGGAGAATTAGTAATTTTAAATTAGTTTCTTTCAAAATAAATAACATCTTCAGTTTATCAAATATTCTCTTGGTTTTCTGAAATTCACACGTTTATCATTTTATAAAAATTAAACTTATTTTGTTTTCCTTTTTACCTTAATTGTAAAATGTGCGAAACGTGTTACTGATACTACAGTCATAAATGAATTAATTTCTAAAAATGTCATTTGAGGTCAAAAAGTTAGTTTACTATGTGTGTTTAGTTTCTTAAAAAAATCTACACATTCAATTCTAAGCATGAGTCACAATTCTATTCTAAAAGTGATTCACGCAGTAATTTTTAAGCGTAAGCATTTGGACTTTGAAAAAATCGTGAGACTAGATTTTAGACATAGTGTAACTCCATGCGTAGCATACTACTCTTTTTAGCATCCCCAGGAATCCTACATTTCTGGGGATACTGACCTTGATGTTGCTACGCACATTTCCTTTTTCCTTTTAACGCTAAGACAAACGATTGTTCGTGTTTTGTTTAGGTTTCTAAAGTTTTTATAACTATTTTTGTTGCCTATTTTTACTTTTTCTTGCCAATATGGTATTGTTTTTGGATTTCAATGAAAGTGATACTGAATGAGAGTATTTGCCAGAAAACGATGGATATACACAACAGTAACTCTGATACGGATTTATCTATCTGAGATGAAAAAGATGAAGAAATGGAACACACAAATGATAATACACTTATGAAACGCATATGGAAAAGCTTTTTGTTCCAAGGAACATTTCAAGCAATTTCACAAAGATTTGTAATTTTTATTCTAAACTTTCTATTATTTCAAACTTTTGAAAACCAGATATTTTGTAACTTAATTTTTGTAATTTTATTCATTCTCAATAAAAGAAAATCTACCTTATAATTTTTTCTGTGCTGGTTACACTGGTAGCACAACTAAATAAGTCATGTATCTACATGAGGTTACAATAGGATTTTACCCTATCCATATCGTGTACCCACTAGTGGTTACATAGTACGCAAGTGGTTAAAAACAGGTTATATTTTAAATGGCATGGACTTTATTTTCGATAAATTTTGCATGTTCATTCCTAGACTTTCTCATTGTTCAATTAATATCTTTTTTTAAAATTAAGTTGATCTGATAAATACGTATATCATGACTATTATCTTTTTCATGTAAAATGCATCCAAATATAGCTACAATAATGGTTAGCAAAAATGTTCCTAAAAATGCAAATTTTTCATAAGTAATTTAGTAAAAAGTATTGTCGATAAATACTGTTTTTCATTTATAAATTAAAGATGGATATCGAAAGAGTATAAAAATGAAAATTTATATTTGATAAATAATGTATTGTGTTGTTTATAAAGAAAATAAAAATTATTTAATTTTATAGCGGGTTTGTACATTGTTACTTTAAAAATATTTTCCATATTGGGTCTACTCTTTTATCTTATACATTCATAAATTTATAAATAAAATAATTTAAAATTAATTTATGAAACAACAAAAAATGTTTTTATCAATAATGTTACATTTTTAGAAAAATAGCTAAAATGTTTACATGACTCCGACACAAGGAAATGATAAACATGCATTATAAATCAAGTTATCAAAGTAGTGGTAAAAAATGAAAAACAATAACCATTTGCAGGTTATTCTTCTCTTTTTGTAAAGAAATTTTGCTTAGATTTAAAAAAAAATAAAGCTTTTCCCCCTCACACCATCAAACATCAATAATGCAGAAGATAAAGAACAAATGCAATCAAATTGTACTACATAAGTACAAAATTGGTTTACTATCAAACACCATCACCTGCTCTTTGCGAAGCCTAATCATTACTGCCTTTTCCACCTTTTTTAGGTGGATAATTTTCGAAAATGGGTATATATATATAAATATATATGTGAAACATTAATACCAGGGCACTTGCGGAATGTCTTTCCCATGACTTATGGATCAATGCCCGTAGCAGAAGGCACCTACATATTAGCGGTTTAGTTAATTGCCAATGATATAGCTGTGCATGACATCGCTGCCACCGGTGTAATTAATAACCTCCATTCTATAAGATAATAGACTGTGGAAGTATTAACTGCAGCTTAAAATTTTTAAATATGTTACTTAAACGAATTCAGTCACTTGAATAATTGTCCCCTTGTATTTTTAATTCTGATCAAGATCTCGAGAGGTAAGTTTAAATGCTTCTTTGGTACATATTAAGTTCCATTAGATGATAAAACTAATGATGTGTGTTTAATGTTTAACTTAAGTAAGACTTGGGACAGTAAAGGCGACTTCTATTTCGTCTTTGTGTACACAGAAGCGTGTATAATGTTATTATTTTGAGAAGATAACTTTATCAGGTGGTTGTTTCTTACTTTATTTATTAAAAATTATCAAATATAGCTTTGCATTTTGAAAAGACTAGTGAAACGGTATAAATCATGATTCTGGAATAATCATCTATTTATTTTACACGAAGCTTAAAATATTCTACTTCTTCTTCTGATTTTTTTTTTTTTTTTTTGCAGATAGTGCAGTATTAACCCCTTAATGATTGCACAGCTTTCAAGAAATTAGCAAAGAAGTATTTATTTTTTGTTCAAGCAAATTGTTTAAAAATGATTGTTCATAAAAAACTAGTTGAAATAAACCAACTATCCCCAATTACATTAACACTAGTCTGGTACTACACACACAACTGGATAAAAAAAAATGAGAAATTTTTTTTACCTGATTGTTTTTAATATATTTGGTGCGTTACTTTTAAACACTCTAGCCCAGAAATGTTGCAGGCACGATAAATAAAGGAATAAACCTCATCGTGTCATTTTGACAGGTGCAAGAATAAACAGGTTAATTAGAATTCAAATACATTATTTAAACTTTGTACAATATTTAATTCCTCCAAAATTCTCTCTTTCTCTATATATATTAATGTTTAGCTTTTTTATTGTTTCAAACAATAAATAGAAGCTTAATAACTTTCATTAACTAATTTTAAATTACCAATCCTTTATAATATAACCATTTTTTCTTTAATTTAATGCAAAAATATCTAAATAACAGCTGCATTAATATTTAAAAATATTTTAAGTCACACAAATGTGAAGCCATATAGGATTACCAATTTTAAAGTTTTTTTTTTTTTTTAATTTCCAGTAAGCTGCCGATTGGTGTTTTACCATTGCAGACCTAGTATATTCCCGGAAGCTGGTATCTCTTTTTAGTCCGGCTCCATATAGGCGGATACCAATCACCGCTAGTAATTTTGACCAACCTAGTAATTTTGACCAGTTAACCCAGAGGGTGACACTTGAGCTCTTGATGATGCGAACCTTTACTAGGATTTAATTTTGCCGAAAGCACTCAAGCCAAATAGACAATCTAGAATCTTTTACCTGCCTTATAATCATACGACATGGTCGCTGTCGATTTTCAGCATCCTGAAAATCTACCGACTTTGGCCGGGATCGAATCCCCAACTTTAGGTAAGAAAGCCAGTGACAAATCAACCATGCCACCCATTCGGCCCAAGTTTATAGTGGTATCATTAATAATTGAATCCGAAATTATGTTCCAAAAATAGATATTAAAATGAGTACACAATAAATTAAGCAACAAATATAAAGCAAATCAATTAATCACTTTTTTAAAAAAAACTTGCTTCATTCTTTATATAAGAGATTTAATTAAATATTTTCTAAATTTACATTTTTCGCATAAAGGAAAATTTCCATAGTGGAAAAAATGATTTATTATTTTAAAATAAGATATGACATTAAAATAGTTTCTTAACTAACAAAATTATTACATTTTAAAAAATTTCTCACACTCAACGACATTTCAGCGTAACTCTAAAATGTTTCTACTCAGAAGTTAATTATAAATTTAATGGCAACAAAATCTAGCTAAAATAGTTGCAAAGACATAAAATTTGAAATGATTAAAAGTCAAAAAGTAAATATATGAAGATAAAAGAAATGAATAAGAGGACAGTTTATTTACTCGGAAGGAAGAAAATCATTCACGTTATATGTACGAGGCTTTGTTTTACTCTTTTTAGAATTCGTAGAGTGGAAATCTTTTGAAATTTCAGTCGCCATGATTCTAAAGAAAAACTGCACGTGTCATTAATTAATGTGCTTTCACCGAAAGAAAACTGGAAAAGAATTGATTCTTCCGAGAGATTTCTACTTTAATAATAAAGAAAACTCCACTCGAGCAGAAAGGATGGTATCTAAATAAGGTTTCAAAATCAGCCTTTTCTTCGTATAATAAGATCTTTGCCAAGAAATTTCCAATGGAATGAGACTTTCGTTTAAAAAACATTTCAAATGAGTCGTAAATCTGCAGTCACTGAACAGTTAAATTTCTAAAATTTTGCCATACCATGGTTATATGATAAAAGAAATTATAATAAAAAATGAAATTATCTTTTTTTTATTACTAATTCTTGTTATACGTTGCTTTGCATTATAAATAATTTGTTTTACCGCCTTTTTTGTGTGAGGAAAGGCAATTCCCTAGAAGAAAAGCGAGAAAAATCAGTTTGTACTTTTATCAAGATTAAAAAGTGAAAAATTCTTTTGCATTCGCAAATGGAGTTTACTCCCAAAGAGTCGATACACGCCTTTCTAATAACCATGCCAATGCATTGAGCAAATATGTCATTTTTAACGAACCAACTACAAAGAAATCTATAACTACTGATACTTTATATTGCTTTTGCCCTTCCGGTTGCTTCTGAAATATTTTCCCGACCTTGATAAGATATTGTAAAAATACGATGGTGTATCGAACTATGCTACAATGCTTCCTGAATTTTCCTTTAGTCCGGAAACAGCAATATATTGAGGAAATAGTTTTGATACTTAATCTGAAGGATCTGAGACTTTTTTCATAAAACAAAACATATTGATTCATAAATATAGCATTTCGTGTTATATCTTAATTGCGATACAGATTAACTATTGAACTTAATTTTAATTAAAAAATGTCAATATTTACGTTACAGCAATTTAATTTTGGTTAAAATAAATTCAGTAATATTATCTAAAGGTAAGGCAAACAAAGTAGAAACTAATTAAGGCATTTAGTTTCCAGAAAATAAATTCAAATTATTCATATGTATTTAGCAAATTCCTTAAATTTCTCATAAGTAGAGTTTTTGAATTAATGAAAAAACTTCCTATTATTGTAGTTTTTAAATAGCAATTGGACCATAAATTATATCTATACTAGTTTTGTATCAAAATACAAGAAAAGTAATCATATAGATCTGTTTCACTGGCTCTAAAGATAATTAAAAACAACCTATTTTGAAATCAATTTTCATTTTTCTAATGAACTATTGATTAATACTTTCTAATGTTATGTCTAATGTTTTCTTCTTGTCATTAATAGTATGACGCATAATTAGTTTTCTTTATTTCTTTAAAGTTAAAATTTTGTTTTTATCTAGTGTTTTCACTTCATTTCAAGATATTAATGTTAACATAAATGTTTTTGTACTACTTCCAGAACCTTGATTTTACATAATATTATTTTGGGAAACAAATGAGCTCTCAAATAGTTTACTTTGTATCTCATAGCCAACACAATACGTATAAGCAAGTATGTATCTCTCATAATATATATGAGCAAGTATTCATAAGTGTTAACATAAGTTAGTTTTTAAGGATCTTGCAAAGATTCTCTCATCACAATTTATACATTTTAAATATTTTAAATTGACCATGAGCTTTTTTCTGAAAAAACGTCTTTATTTTTCAATCAAATAAGGAAGAAAAAATATTTTTTATGTTAGCTTATTCTAATTTTGTTTCAATCTCATTTTATAATATGTTTCTTTCCGAAAATCTTTTCTTTAAGAGAGTTTAATTAAAACTAAGTAAAATAAACTAAAGGGATTTACAATTTTTCAAGTTTAAGAGATTATGTTTCTAAATTCTCTAAATTTAAAAAAAAATTAACCTTTAAATTTCCTTAAAAATATCAAATGTAAAATTTAATTCTATAAAATGTAAATTTTCTTAGGTAACTTACCAAAAAATTGTATTCAAAAATGCAAAGCCTGTGCTAAATCTGGGTACAATAAACAAGTTATTGCCAGATTTGGACCCAGATACAAATTCAAAGCATAGCAATGGCTGAAAAGTAGCACTTCGCAAAAGTATGAAAATAATAGAAATAATAAACTAATAATTGTAAGTATACTACCTTTATCTTAGGGACGCTTAGATTATATATGATTTAAAAAATAATAAATTTAATTTAATTAAAAAAAATCCTAAGAGCACAAGCAATTTTATCTAAAATTAGAATTTTGAGGTACCTTTAACTATCTAGGAATAATAATAAATTTATAATAATAACCTATTAATAAACTATAGAAATTTAATCCTTACTATTTAGAATTCCTTTATTCAAGTATCTATTAATAAAATTAATTGGTTATTTTTGAATTAAACATTATTTAGTAAAATGTTTATAGTTCTTTAATTTTTCTGATCTATTTGAAACTAGAAATTTATTGCGCTGTGTGTAATTAATAACAATATTTCTGAATATAGAAACATGTCCATTACTCTCCCAATGTGGCACTTTTATATATATATATGTGTGTGTGAGAAGAAAGCAAGATGGCTACGTATGTTCTTCGTGATATTTCTCACAGAACTCGTCTGAAAATTCTGGATATTGTGTTACTCTTGAATCTAGTTCTGTCCTTGCGTATGCCACTGTCCAACTGCGTATCTATGCTGCAGGGCTTAGAAAGGCAGAAATAATGGGCGCTGTGCTGACACTCAGTGCTCCCCTAGACGTCCTCAAACTGACCTTGCATATACTTGTCACGTGGCTAACAATCCAACTTCCTGATCAAGGTCCGTGATGTGCTGTACGATGCTGCAAGTCCAACTTGGCGTTTTTCCGCATTGTTGTTAGTTGTGGAAGGCAACTGAGATTCTTCCTTGCTTTCAGAGAGAGTATGACCCTGTGGAACTCATTGTTTTCTTATTCAAATGGCGGTCTTTGGTATCCGCGCGCGCGCGCGAGCAATGCTTGTAGCAAAATCGCGGAACGATAAACCATGTTATCGATAAGCCACGATCATTTTGCTTTCGAAATCCGACACGCGTTAATAGCCGTTCCTCTTTCTTACATTTCTTCCCGCTGCTTAATTTCAACTTTACGCAAAGTTTGAGGTTCTGTTCCTTTCTCCTGTGTCGATTGAGCATAAATGCTAATTATTTATCTTTCGGATCGTCTTCCGTTCGCACGAATTTGAAGTTTGTATCATCTCTCCTTCATGGTATTGCAATTTTCGGCAGCAGTATATATACATATACAGTAAAAAAATATGAAACTATATAAAATTCCTCTATTTTATGTAAGAATGTTTCTTTCGGAAATTATATCACATACTAGCAAGATTTGTAAATCGTATATATAAATAAGTTTATACGAGCTGAAATGCTTGAAAAGTTTGCTACTTCTATTGGAAATTAATTCACATCATTACAGAGTTACCTACAATATACCTATCCAGCGGCAATAAATATGATGAAATTTTAGAATAAGAGGAAATTTTCTGACAATTTTTTTCAGTTTTTTGGAATAATTTAAACAAACCACATCTAGATTTAAGAAATGCACTCTTTTGCGAAAAGACCCACTACTTATAATGTAGTAAGCTATGTCAAACAATCATATGTAACACAGGCTACATTTTAATCAAATTGCGCTGATTTAGAATATGTTTAATACCCGAATTATTTTTCTTTTATATTTTTGTATTTGCTTGAATTCAATTTAATTGATGTATGCCATTAAACAATAGCATTTTTCTTATACGCTTTAATTGCCAATCTTGAATTAAAGACGATAGCATCTTTTACAGTAAGTTTGCTATTTAAGATTGGAATATCCGAAAAATTTATTCATTAGACAAATATTATGTAAGAAACGAAAAATAAATGACAAATTTCTAAAAATAACTGTAATTTAGCGGTGGACGTTGATTAAATCGAGGCATTTGTTTACTTTATATATTTCTGAAAATTCTGTGTTTATTAAATTAAATATCTTAAATGAAACTAATGTAAACGCATAGACTAATTTGAAAGAAAAGGATATTTAAGCAATAAATACCAGAATTTACCACCATCTGTGCTCATCTTTAAAAAGAAACGCAATTTGGAATAACGTGATTAATTTTTCAGCAAAAATTTCGACCGCTTTATTTTAATTAGTGTTACTCAGTAAATATTGCCATTTAATGAATAAATAAATAATGTAAGGGGGAAATGGTAGAAGAATTGGAATATGTTTCCTGATTCTTCACAAAATATTATTTTATTAACAGAGCAATATACAATTTAATAAAATATCGTTAATTTAAATCATTTGTTTATGTATAAAAGAAAAGTCAGAGCAAACTATTTGTTAGCATTAATAAACTTATGTATGCTGCTCAGTTGTCAGGCATGATTACTTATAAGCAACAAAGGAATTTCGTTTCTGGTGTAATAGAGTTACTGCATAAGAATCCTTGATATTAAAATCCTTGATGTACAAAAAAGCCTTTGTTGCTGCCTTTTTTTCTTGTTTCAGTTGTTAGATCAATTAGTATATTCTTGTACATGTTTTTCATTTAATTGTCAACTAAAAAAACTATTTTCTAACATATTTAGTATAATCCATATTGTTTGAATTGAAATAAGACTATTGACTGAATATGACTGTTATTGGGCTCATTTTTTTTGGATTTAATTTGACTGTTTCACATTTATGTGTATTATGTAATTCTGGATAAGTAATGAACGCTGCTCATTTGAACGTGTACACTGCATTTAAGAATTTAGACTGTATTGTAAAAAAGTATTTGAGAGCTCGTTGCCTAATAACCTGATGGTCAATAGCCAGGCATTTGATAAATAATATGAAAATGAAGCATTTTAACCCTAAGCCAAAAAAATTAGCTTCTAATTGTAAAAAAATACTGTAACAAATGTACACCTTGCAATAATTTTTACATTAAAAAGAACATTCAAATTAATAAATATTAATATGAAATGATTTATATAATTTATAATTTTCATAATAATACAAAATATTTTATTTTTTTCACTTTAAAATGACACCAAGTTTCTAACTATATGTCATATCCACATCTTTTGTTCATCGCAATATTCTTAAGTTAACTCTAATGATTGTCATTGGATGAGAAAACTAATGAATTAATTGAATAACAACAAAAAGAAACATTTCCTTAGCAGTGAGGAAGTTTTTCTGTTGAATTAAATAAAATATTAAATGAATCATGCCCGTTAGGCTGCAATATGCTTCTGTAGCATAATCGAGAAAAGAATTGCTTCGAGAATTTATTTGCAGATTTAAAATAGTAATGTATGAAAATATCCGCACTAAAAGGTTAGATGTATTCAAAGTTGAATAGTTAAGGTATTCATGGTATATAGCAACTCTTATCTAAAAAATATACAATTTCAAATTTTTTTGTAAAACTTTGACGTTATTTTTCTGTTAAATAAAAAAGAAACGAGTCTTACAGTAGTCACATATGATGTGTAACATCTGACTTTTTATCGTGGTAAATAAGTTATAGTGACTTTAATCCTGAAAGAAATGAATCGGTTATGACTGGAAATAATTTTCTATTGAATAATTATATATTTAATGAAAATTTTATTTCATTAACACAAGGAGTAATGCAGTTTTTTATCAAAAATATTTATTATTGTTCAATTTGGGGAAGAGCGGATACAATAGATTTATGAAAAATAAAGTATGACACATATACTTGTAATTTCAAAGAATTTAAAGATCGTTGAAAAATGGCGTCAATAACAGTACCACTGTTAGTTGTCGAAACATTTCGATTAGTGTTCATTTCGTGCTTGAATTCATCTTTCAGAAATGCTATGAGCGGCTCAGCTTCTGGCAAACTGAAGTTAACGTTAAAATAACCACAAAATCTTGGGAAGCGAGTGATAGTTTTTTTTTTTTTAAAAAAGAGCAGAACCACCTTCGGTATACGGTAAAATTACAAAATGCAGAAAATCTTTAATTTTTTAAACTGATTCGGAGAAAGGTTGCGTGGCAGGAGCGGACACATAACATTTCGTGGCTTTAGCGGACACTTTAAAATTCATCGTGGTTTGAGCGGACACATCCCCCCCCCATCTTATAACAGATTCGATTATTGAATTACAAGGATAAATACATTTTTCCCAATCAAATTTAATTTGAATTAAATCTTTAAGATATTAAGTGCGAATACACTTTAAAAACATAGCGCAATGTAATAAAAATAAAAACTTTCAGAGAAATATTTAAAAATTATAGAAAACTGTATTTTAGAGTCAAATAAATATTAGAACAGGTGCAATTACCATAAAATTAATTAGTTGCATTAATGTAAGTAAATATATAAAAACTAGAAGTAAAATGTACAAAACAGATACAAAAATAAATACAAGTAACCAAATACTAACTAACCTTTATTATGAAGGCATAAATATCCTTTACCATTGGATTTAGTCCAACATAGTTACAAAAAGATTTTAGGCATTTTTCTAAATTGTTTGATGTTTCGAATTCTTTTAAGATATTTTCAATTCTTACATCCAATTTTACAATTTTTTTTCCTTTTTATTCCAGGATCACCTATTTCTTTGGATTTCAAATTAAAAAACACTTTTTGTGTTTCTTATTTTAGTATTTTAACTAATAAGTGGATATTAGGCTGGTTTCTGCCAGTGAGATTGCATTTAATTTGGAATTCCACCCTTCTACTGTCCGCTCTGGCTACGTAACCGAGGCTGTTCTAAGATTGGGGAAAGAATCTGTTCTAAGATGAGAGGAAAATGTGTCCGCTCAAACCACGATGAGTTTTAAAGTGTCCGCTACAGCCACGAAATGTTATGTATCCGCTCCTGCCACGTCCGCTTCTGCCACGCCACCCGGAGAAATGTATGCGACCACCAAAATGACAAGACTTGCTGGTATGTGCGGTAGGCGGGCGTCTTAATTGCTACTACAGTTGGACCCTCAGACAAGGGTAGCGAAGAAACACCGTCAAGCGCATGCTTGTTGTTGTTGTTGTCGTGCCCTTCCCGCAGGGGAAGGAATGAAAGTTGCCATTGCCTGAAGCGCATGCTTAAAAATTAGAAATATTAGAGAAAATCAAAAATACCCGTTTACTTAATTAGTTTTTTTTAATCAAGAAATATTTTTTAATCACAATTAAAAATATTTTATTGACAGCGACAGGAATTAACCTCAAAGTATGAAATTATAAGCACTTAAATATTTATTCAAATAATTCCATATTACTTACTCCTATTTTTTTTTAAGAATGATGAGCTTTGCCAAACGCTTACCAGGAAATATAGTTATTTTTTTAATATATAGTTTACACATATATAAATATATCCTGAGATATCAAACACAACGAGCCCTGAGACTTAGACATTTGAGCGTAATAATCACAAGTTTATTCTGAATGAAGTCTAATAAGACTTGCTGGTGTGGCGGTAGGCGGGCGTCTTAATTGCTAGTAGAGTTGGACCCTGAGACGAGGCTAGCGAAGAGACACACCCAAGGCGCTGAATTGGTCAAATCAAACAGAGCGCTTCCCCCGACTTCCTGTTACGCATTTCCGTCCCTTTTCATGAAATCACTCCAACAAATATCCAGCAACCGAGAGTAAAGATGTTACACATCAAAAACTTAACACTAAGAAGAAAAACATTTTTCTTATAAAAATATAATTCTTATTTCAGTATTCGTATTTAAATTCATGACCAAGGGCTGCATTCATCTTTTAACATAATACTTTATTTTTAAAGTGTAAAATTATTTGATTAGTAAGTTATTTGTCATTTTAACATGTGAAGTTTAAAATATTTTAAGAATTACAGCAAAGGAAAAGAAACATAGAACACATTTCTTTCCAGAAAAATTGGGGTCATTGAGATCGTAATTAGAATATTGATTTATTATGCGGCATTTTCTAAATATTAAAAGAATTAGAATATAAATGTTACAACACGTTTTCATCTGAAAAAGTATTTCATGTTCTTAGCGCAAATGTAGGATCATATTCTCATAAGTAAATACAGACTTGTTTTGCCAACCGGAACAAAGGTACAGCACAACATGCTACAAATCAGTGGAAGTAGATTTCATTTAGATGTGTTTAATATACCTTTCTAATATAAATTACGAAGAAAGTTGAATATCAAAATCTTCAAAATTGTGCATAATGTGTGCATATATAATTGATCTTATTAATTTAGCAAAATATTCATGTCAATGTAATTTTTTTTATACCTAATGGAGAGTAATTATTAACTCATCCTATATATGGGTTCTGCAATTTCTTAGAAATTGCCAGTAAATCACATAAAGCAATACTGCTTAGTATACCTTGCACGACTTTGAAATAGAAACACCTAAGAGTGCCCAGCAAGTGCAGAGATAAACAAAAGAGATGGGGAATGTAAGTGCAAGAGGCACCTAATTACATTCCCAACATATTCGATTTTTGAAGCATCAAGGCAGAATGCTGCCCAAAGAAGTGTCTGTACCACATGCTGAACATATTGACTGATGTGTGCAGTATGGGTCAGGTATTACACTACTAGTAAAGAGCATTGAGCACTGCACCCACGAAGGAAAGAAATTATCACCAGATACAGTATATCATCCACCTATTGTTGGGCCGTAATAGTGACTTCAATACAAACCAGATTTAACAATGTTATCATAGTATTTGATGTCATCTCAAACCAGGATCACGTGGCAGGGTGTACCACATATGCGACTAGATTGGACTCTCCACCGTTTCGGTACCACTCTCTACACGCAATATTATACGGTGACAATCACTGGCAAACATAAACGTTATTTTTTCATTTGAGAACACGACCCTGTGCCATTCCGTCATCCACTTTGCTCAGATCAGCACCGTTTCCTTGAATGCCATGATTGTAAATCACCAGCTACTAGTTGATAAATAATGGCTGTGGTTGGTGTAGAAACATCAACGGGAGTCCTGTATATGCTGTCAACTGTTTTTCAAACACTTGTCACATCTCTCTGTTCTAAATATGTTTACCACAGCTCTGTGGACAACATAGCTGTGGAAAACATATTTAGAACAGAGAGACTGGACACTGCTCTACAGCTCTGTGGACTGATCTAGGTGGGTATCAGTTAAAATTTGACGTTTAAATTAACCCTATCTTTTCCGTCTAAGTCCCAAGTCCCTCCTAAAATAATATATCTACTGCAAATACTTCTCTTCTGTTTCCGTAACCATGCCCTCTGAGACCAGAAAAAATATTTTCGCAATCATTTCACATGCATAAATAACCAGTACCCTTTCTGTAGTTTTCTTTCTTTCCTACTCAACCTGAGTCGCATAGTTGCACATTTCACATCATTTGCATTTTTTAGTGGAATGCGCGTACCGAATAATAATGTGCATAATTTTCTAGCCACTCTTTCTTGGCGTTGCATTTTCAATGTCACGTATTGTATTATTATAAACAAGGTCGCATTTTTTGGGGTTTAAAATATGTCCATTTGGATATCTATCTGAATAAAATATACAGGATTTAGTAAAATTATTGCATTGTTTTTCATTGAAAAAGACTTCTATAAATATCGAGATTCGATTTTTGACTTCATTGGAAGCTCAAAACAAAACTATAATATATATACTAAGGATTCTGGTTAAAAAGTGAGAGTTTTAGTTACTTAGCTCCTTTGATTTCAGATATATTTCGTTCAATATTGCTTTGAACAATCTATACCTTGTTTTATATTGTAAAATGTAAAATAGCAAAAATGTTGTAATTATTTATCTATCTCAAGGTTGATAAGAAAATTATTTCTTTTTAAACAACATTAACGTTTTTCAAAAAGTCTTCTTTTAAATAGATTTTTTCCCTAGAGTAAAAATAACTGAAATAACATGATATAAAAGTTTAACATCTTTAAATGAATTATACTATATATTATAAACATTTTCAAATCAATTATGCATAAGAATCATGCATTAAATAACTTGATGAAAGTTACAATTAAAATAGACATCTTAAAATTTGAAATATTTATTTGATTACATTTTTTTTAAGACGCGCAATTCACGCGAATTGTTGCCGAAGTTTCTTTTAAAAAGTAAAAACAAAAATAAATATTTGTAATGTCAAATAGCATTTGTAAGCTAAAGCAACTTTGTAAACAATTTCTTATACCTTTGTGTAACAACATTAATAACATTTATAAACTAAAATAAATTTGTAAGCATTTGTGTAACACTAAATATCAAAATTTCTTATTCTTTTAAGAAAATGACCGTGGTGGACGAATGGGTTTTGCTAAGAATATGTGGAAGGAATTGTCCAGTGTGGGCTCGAAACTTAATACCGCTGAAAACTTGCCATGGAAAGTTGCTGATGCACTTTAAATCTGTAGAAGCTCAAGAGTTCTTTAATCTGGTGTGGAAGTTTGAAGAGAGGGTGTTAGAACTCAGGTATTACCCTTGTCACTTGTCCGTGGATCAAAGTAAAGCGGTCCGTCGCAACAAGATTTTTAATCTTATAATATTAAAAAAAATCACTTTTCTTGATTTAGGAATTTGTAATGCCTTACACTTTTATCTAATTTCTTATCTGAAATCAAAAAAATTTTATGATCAATTAACAATTTTAAGCATATTGCATTACGAATACTTGACGTTTTGTTCAATATTCTCACGTAAATTTTTTTCGAAATATAAAATAATTAAAATTTTCTTCAGCTGTTTTTATTTTAATCACATTTTAAAAAGCATAACTCTCAATTTCAACTGATTGTTATAAAAAAATACGTTACACATATTACCTTTAAGGTAATTTGTTAAAAAGCCATGTCCATGTCCTTGGATTTCTCTTCCTTATAGTTTTACTTTAACAGCCATATTCTTTTTTACATTGTTTTCCTATTGAAAGAATGCTGTGCGCTGGAAATAGAATTCCATTGCTATCATTTGTTGTGTTTCTTTGGACCTTTAGTGGAAGGCTTTTTGCAGTTCACCAACTTTTTTCTTTTTTTAGTTTTTTCTTACCCTTACGGACAGTACTTTGTGAAGCACGAATTCGACCTGATTTGCCTTGGCCTTACAATTTCCAGCTTCCATTTGCCCTAACTGAGGCTCATGGTAGGGGGCCACATAATTCAATTTGGGAACCATGCTTCGGTCTTTAGGCTTTCGAGAAATGTCCTTTCGTTTCTTCAGTTTTGTCTTTCTTTCTTGATTTCCTCTTGCTTGGATCTCACTTCACATTTACTTTTATCTTTCATGCATTTTCTCTCTTTTTTCACATACTTCTCATTTATTTTGGTATTCTCTATTCTTTGTTCTCTGATATCAAAAGGGTTTTACTAAAGTACACAGTTTTACTCGAGTTAAAGAAAAGTTAAGCTATTTTGTAAAGTATTTTATATTCCTGTGAAGTTTCTTTTGGTTGATTGGAACAAAAAAAAATAGTTGGATTCGTTTAGTTGCTTTAAATGACTTACAGTAAAATTTAATTAATTTAAATTTAAGTGGTGATGAATTAAATAAATATTAAATTAAATATGTGTTTAAATAACTGTGGCTGAAACTTAAAGGTTAAATATTATTTCGTAAAAAAAATGTTATGATATTTATTATAAATTGAAAAATAGTTTAATTAAGTTAATTATTTTATAATAGGAAGCCAAATTTGCGAAAAAATATGTTTCTCATCGATAGAACACTACGATTAAAAAGTTAGACATTTAAAAGAAACAACTTTAAAATAATATACTACTTTTGAAAAGATTTTAGCTTGTAGATGTACTGAATGATAAAAACAAATAAAAAGAAAGTTCATATGGTTTCTAAAGGTAAGAAACATGAAAATAAATAAAGACCTAATAAAAGCGACTGGGATTTAACATTAAAACTATAAGATTTGTATGCTGAAAACTATCACATATATTTCACTGAAATATTCCACTTTTTTGATAAAGATGATGAATTATTGTTAAGGATGAACTATCGTTACTCTCTGTACTACAATTTGCATAATGGTAAATATGTCTGTCTTGACAAAATACTAAAAGTAAAATAAAAAAAAATCTTGAGGACGAAATTTCTTCATAAAAGTTTTAAAGACAGGTAATTTATCTTGAATAAGTTTCATTCATATATATATATATATATATATTTAAATTAAAAATTCACATTAAAGGACTTACGTGAAATGACTGAAAAATTAAGTTGTACTAAAAATGAATTATTTTTAATTTAGTCATAAAATATGCATTAAAAACTTAAGGAAATGGCAAAACTATTGCAAACTATCAAAAATTATAAAAAAAGAAAACAAACACCTATAAAAAATCTGTCAAAAAATGCGAAACTAGGTACTTTCCACTAACGTAAAAAAGAGGGATTACGTTTAACAATGAGTATTAAAAGAAGTTACAAACTTCCAAGATATGCAAAAGCAAAGAAACAAAGATGTTCTTACTAGAATAGATCAAATTCAGAAACTTGATCTCAACTCTAAAAATATGCTAATCTAGACCCCTTTAAAACGAAAAAAAATGTTCTTCATAATTTTGATGTTGTCTTGTAATCTATCTAGGAGAACAAGCAATAAAATCAGTGTAATAATCTGAAAAATGTAAGCTCAGTAATCCAACTGTATTGCAAGTATTATGTAGGGGTTTGAAAAAGTAAGGTAGCTAGAGCTCTGATAGGTGTGCAGATTACCCGTATGAGCCAAAATCCCTCTAAAAAAAGTGAAGATGATCCCAATATTCAAACGGTGCAAGTAGATGGAACTGGTTCTCGAGTAAATCTCAGTTAGAAAACGGCTGCAATGAAAGAAACATATATAATATATGGTCCACGTGATTGAAATAAGAAGTGACACGACTTTCGCATTTAAAGGAAATTCTCCAGCAGAAACCAGATGGCAATTGGTAGAAGTGTACGATACAAGTGTTATGTCACTAACACACAGGTGCAGCATTGGTGCACGGAATTTAACAAAGGCAGAACAAATATGCGAGATGAAGAACGAGCATTTTCGGTGGGAGGTATTAAACCACTCTCCGTAAATTCCCTGCCTCACACCAAGAGATTTCCCTCTCTTTGGACCTTTAGAGAAACACTTTAGATGGCAGCATTTCAGAACCGATGCTTAGGCTTAGTAAGCCATCTTGACGTGAATTCCCAACCTTGACACTAATTTCTACGATGTTGGTTTCGATGGTACAAATGTCTTCATAAGTATGGAAACGACTAGTATATGGAGAAATAATATATATACATGTGCCTTCCTATATTGTATATATATATATATATATATATATATATATCCTGAATAAACGTTTACTCTGAAAAATCTTGTTACCTTACCTTTTGAAACCCTTACCTAGTAAGTTCCTCAAAAATATAGAAGCGGCTTAGAATAAGAGAGCCTATCTAATCAATAACATCAAAAATTAGAAAAAAAAGGTAAATATCACCTTTTTTTAAAAAAAGAGAAAATAAATGGTTTGATACCATTACTATAAAAATAATTTTTTTTGACTAACCAAAGGTATAAGGATCAATACTAAATCTAAAAGGCCATGCAAACGGTAGAAAAATTTTCTTACTTTAATAGAAAGAACGGATTCTTTTGTCTATGAACAGTGGGAGAACATGAATGTTTGAAGAATGAAATTACAACTGCTTATTCTTTTTCTAAATAAATTAAGACTTCTGAAATTTGTTTGAAATATGAATGCGTATAGAAATTTAACGGTATATTTAATTATATTTAAACGGGGTGATTGCATTTCTCACATTATTCAAGGTGATGTCATTATAACAATATAAATATTTTTCTCGTATTTTTTTTTTGTTTTTTGTACAGCTTTGGTGGAATATTAGTTGTATACACTAAAGAATATTCTTTACTAAAATTTAATTCTTAATGGGGTGGATGCTTGGTACAGAGCTGAATTGTTTTTCCGTGAACAATATTTTCAAAATATATCAATTAAACCTCTAATATGTCATCAACAAACCATCGTATTCGATATTTCCTGTTTTGAACCTTTCTCTCTTATTTGGATCCATACCAATAAAATTTCCAAAGAAGCTAAAAGAGGTTAGTCTCCAAGGGCACTATTTTCGAAGACAAAGTTTTTATTCTTTAAAAAAAAGCACTTTTTATCATTTTTATTCTTGTCATTCTGAAGAGATCATTCATCTTTGCCTATTTTGACAAAGCAGGGATATGGAAATATTTTTTCTTGGTATAGAAATGATTTTATTTAAATTATAAGACCAAGAATCAAATTTAGAAGATAGGATGAATTATTAAGCTAGATTCAAAAATAAAGCTTGAAATGTTGATAAATATTTCAAGCTCAAAAATTTTACATTTTCTTAAAGCGGGAAATTTAATAAATTGTAAAAGTTTGGTAATTTTTAAATAAAATATAAAAAAAAAAACATTTTACAGATTTGTTAATATTCAGACTAACTAATTACAATAAATAACATTATATGTCTTTCCAGTAATAAACGAATGATTATATTTAAGTTGACTAAATTATTTATTTATTAATTTATCTCAATATTTTTCTTATGTCTTCAAAATGAAAGATTGGAAAACATTATTTTTGACTGAAAGAGATGTAACTAAATTGATAGTAAGAAAAACACCTCTAAGAAATTAAAACGGAGTTATAAAATAAAAATAAGCCGTATTTCTATATTGAATTACACACACTAGAATTATCCATTCAAACATTAATGCAATCATTCTTTTAAAATGAAGCGTCATATGTTGAAAAGCAACATGTTATTCATTAATTCACAACTTAATTTGTTATTTTTACAAGCGCCTGCTGAAAATTATTTATATAATCTCTCAGGAATTTGCAAATCACCCGATATTGCTGCCTTGATGAAAAAGTTAATAAAAAGGAGGAAGATATGAATTACATATTCAATGGACAATATATGAAAAAGCCATTAATAAACTTATTTATTCAAACTCTTCCTAAATCTCCAGTGTTTGTCACACCTTTTTCGATCTATATTAAAATCATAACAAATTGCTTTTGATAGATTTATTAGGATAAAATTGCAAGAAGATATTAGAAAACTAATTTAGAAATGTCTCAGAATCTAAATTGTTTCTGATATGAAGCTAAGGTAGAAAAATAAATGAAGTGTCGTTATTCACTAAGCCCATGATTGGATAATTACAAATGCGAATTAAATGGTATTTTTGAAATATTTTTTCTACTTAGGAAATATAATTTGACAGTTGAATGGTACTTAATACATAAATTTAAGCTGTTAGAATTCAAAAGGCAATTACTCAATATGTATTGAAATGAAATAAATAAATGCATTTTTCAGATTTGTTTTTTGTTTTAAATCCTTGAATGAAGTTTATATAGTTAGGGATGCTCCTTTAAAGAAGAAACACTGCAAACATTGTTGGAATGATATGTAGATAACTGCGCTACCACAAAACTTTACACAAATAATTCTTGCTGTACTTTAATGAAAGCTGAATGCATACATTATGATTTTATGACTTGTATATGGAATAGTTTGTTTTATGATGATACTTTGGATAAAAATTAATTTTACAATGATTTTATTTTACTGAGATAATTTCTTCTGTTTTCTATACCTGTAAATAAAAATACGGAAATAATTCAAATTTAGTTATAAAATTTATTGCAATCAGTTGCAAGAATCAAGTAAATAGTAATGCCATTAGTTCAGAAATTTTCTTCGTTACTCAACACAGCTGCTTTCAGTAAAAATTTTATATATTTTCAGGTTACTTTTAAGTAGTATTTTATATGCCTGAAAAGATTATTTATTATAAGTTTAAGTTTAAAACTGTAAATACCTATACAGAAATTTGAAATAAGGTAAAAAAGTGAACACATGATTTTTTAAGGTAATTTTAATTTTTGAAACTATATATAGAGTAAAATACTTATTTTATTAAAGTAACATTTACATCTATACATTTTACCTTAGTACTAAATATTTAATCTAATGAAACTTTAATAGTATTTACAATACAACTCTTCTTTTGTGTATTATGGAAATAAATACCACAATTTATAATAAATTATAAATTCTTAATACTAATCACAAATTAAATCGTAATGTAAGCAAAGTAAATTGAGTATATTTATAATGAAATTGTAAGCGTTTGTTCATAATTAAGTTTGCAAATAAAGAAACTAGTCAGAGAACATTAATATTTTAATTATTTTAATACTTACAAATATTTAATGTGTAAATGTTGTGCCACTTCATTTATCAATAAAAAATTTTAAATGCATCTGTGACTAAATTTCTCAAGCATTTAAAACGTCGTACTATATTTTAAAGTTGTACAGAAAAATAAGAAAATAAACAATTAACAACACACGGAAAAAAATAATGTCAAATACATTTTCCATCTTATTTATTCCAACATTATAACAGCAAAAATAATGTTAAAATGATGCGTAACATATCTATTTCCTACATAGTTACTGAGAAATCTTAGTTTTAAGTTCCCTAACTCAATAGTTTTTATGCGAAACTTATTTCTTTTATTCTCTTCAAACATATTTCCGATTATTTTTATCCTGTTTCATCAAATATATCTTCAGTTTGTAATTTCAAAAAACATCGCAAAAGACACACACACCATGCAAACAAACACACACATACATTTACAAATAAACTATCTGTATTAAATGTTTTATTTTTTTATTGAAAAAAAGCTGAATTTCTAAGAAAATATTAAGTTGTATAAAATAACTTTTCTTAAGATAGTGCAAAATCCGCATTTGGAAAACTATTTTGAACCAAGATTTTCTTTCATATTTCAGTTTTGTGGCTATATGTTGAAAACATGCACACATCTTAATAATATTGAAAGTATAGGTGCCAATGAGGCTATTTCATCTTCATTTTAATGACCTACTCCTGGAATAGAAGTCTCGGTAATGGTGTAGCGTGTTTCCGATAAATGTTATTTCTCAATGATACTTCAGAGAGTTATTCGCGAGAGAGATTTTATGAGACGAATTCTTTAATGGGATTTACTTCTTCGTCTTTAGAAATACTACTCTAAAGCAAAGGAGTAGTATGAGTTTGTGCTGGAAAAATAAGATTTATTACAGAAAATTAAGAATAATATCCAAGAATTTGGAGAAAAAAAGGTCTACTATAACTTATACCATTCATCTGTAACAAAAATCAAAAGTGATATGCTTGCTTTCTATTATTTTGTTATTAGATTAGATTTTCTTTTATATGCTATTTTTCAAATTATTGTTAGTACATTCTTTTTAGACAATGAGTTTCCACTGAAATTATGTATATTTTAAGATAAATGATATGGAATTATTGTATATTATTATATAATAATTTATACTGTTCTATAACATATTTCAATACTACTTTATAATATAATATTTAATGGGTTAAAATTATTAAAATTAATAATTTGCATTTAAAAATGAATATTTGTTTAGTAAAAAGAATTAATTAAAAAAACAATGATAAATAATTATTTTCTATCAGTAAAATAATTTTTATTTAATAAGGTTATTACAGCAGATATATGTTAGATGATATATTTTAAATCTCAATTTTTGCTTCTAGACCAGTGCTTCTCAAACTTTCAACATTTTCGACCCAGTTTTTAATCGTAATTTTTATCATCCCCCCACCTCCGTACAATAAGAGCATATTGAATTGAATAATGAACTTTGAAGCTAAAACTATGGTACGACCGTAAAAAGTATCAAGATAAGTATATTGTGTACATGGCAGGCCCATGGAAGTCACTTGTAATTATTAAACTTGATTCTAACTTAGTATCGAGAAATTATCAAATACGTTGAGCATATTTATATATTTATGATTATATTATATCATTATAAATGTATATTTTATTTTTTATTGTGCAGAATGTATTTTCTTTTGCTTCCTTTCGGAAAATTAATATTTTTTTAAAGCAATATTTTATTTTAATCCCTTCGATATGCTTGCCCCCATAGGATTATCACGCCCCCCCCATGGAGGGTGTGCCCCGCAGTTTAGAAACGCTGTTCTAGACCTTCAGTGCTTTGATCCATTTCACATTTATATTGTTATTTATAACATATTTTAATTTTATTTAAGAAATACTTACATTAAGTATAAGTGATACTTTTTTAATGTAAGTATTTCTTATAAGTGAGACTTATATCCATTTAGACTCACTATTTAGAATTTTATACTTTAATAAAGATTAAAGCATGCATTGTTTAAAAAATTTCAAAATAGCGAAATAACTCTACCTGAAAGAAGAAGTTGCTTCTTATAAGACAATTGAAGTTTATTATAAGAATGTCTTTGAAATTAAATGTTTAAATAATGTCAATATTTTGCAGTTTTTCCTTTTCTCTCAAAATCCTTGAAATAAAGTTACATTTATAAAAAGTAGTAACTAGAAATGTAGACGCAGATTCCTCTTTTGAAGAATTTTTTATAGTTTAAAATTGGGAATTGTCACCCTCAATATTTATTTTCGATTTGGGTCAATTATTTGGATGAATAGTAATATATTTCCTATATAATAATGCACTGACAAGTACCATTAAAAAAATTTATTCCATTGGCAATTTTTCTTTAAAATAGGTGACATTTTTTGCCATTGGAGCATATTTCAGTTGAAGAAAAATATTTTATAAAGTATTCCTGGTTTCCTACATGTGTCTACTTTTTTATTCGATTCATATCATAAATGTAAACCTTTAATTATGAATATATATCAGCTTAATTCAAGATACTTTGGTATAATTTTGAGCTTTGAAATTCATAAAATAAACTTGAATAACTTTGATAAAATAGAAATATTCAATTTTAATATTATTAAAGCACCATTTTGGAATAGTGATATCCCTACTTACATTTATAGAAATATTCTAAATTATTTACAGTGAAACAAATTTAATAAACAAAAATAGTGACATAATAAATAAATGCCAACTTGTTAATTGTTGTTCAGATTATAGCTATCTTGTTAATTTAGTACTTTATGCATGCAATACATGAAATGTTATTGATTCATTTTATTTTTTATTTCTTTCTATTTTCTGTAACATTTTATTTTCCTTCCACTAAAAACCACCGCTGGTTATTTTATTTTACAATTTCACTATTAAATAAGGTGTTACCATCCTTTAATTATATAAATTTTTCTTTTCCATTAACACTAATACGTCCGGGATTTCTATTACTTTTAAACGTTCGCCGGTGTAGTTTCGACACCACGATGTAAAATATATACAACAATTGTAATAACGAAATAATTTCAGGACTACTGTTCAGTAGGGTTTAGTTTTAAGACTTATTATTATTTTGTCATGCAGTTATCATATAATACGATCTTTTGTATCATAAAATAGTGACGTTGACATTTTGACTACTGCTTTGTCGTAAAACATTTCGAATCTCAAATCTGCTGAGAACATTACTATTATGCGGTATCCATTATGTGCCATTCCTAACGACAATTATATCAGAATTTACTGGAATATTATCAAAATTAAATGTGTGCTTTCTTTAGATTATTTATAGTCACTTTCACCCAATCTTATGTCCTCATCGGAATCTAAATTAGAGCAAGATAGCTAACCACTATCCGATTAATTCTCAGAAAGCTCTCGCAACAAATTACCAATTTCATCAGGCCTTAGATCTTTTCTACGAGTCATCGTTTCAAGGTGTCTGCTCTGCTCAAGGTTCAAAAATCGAATAATTTTTCATGAGCAGATAAGCAATTGCTTTGTAAAGAAGCACTTAGACACAAAGATTTTAGTATAACTGACTCATTCCCACTGTGAATCCAATAACCTGGTCACCAAGGTGAAGTAAATATGCGATATTATACTTCTGGAAGAGAGAAAGTTGGTTTTACTAAAAAAAAAATAATAATAATATCTGCTTACCTAACTATGTTTTGCTGAACGATAGCTTTTTTTTAATGAAAAATTGCCTTGATGTCGAAACGACACCTGGGGACGATATTTGTATATTTACTTGTAAAACCTTCCTTAAGTAACCTAGAACCACCAAATATTTTCTGCGTAATCTCGTCATGGTAAATGATTATAATGACGAACAATTTTCAAATTCCCTGCAAAAATGTGGATAAGTGAACAAACTAGACAGGATCTAGTGTCCAATCGACATTGGCGGGCGTTCTAGTGCTAAATCATATGCATACATATAGATAATTTTTGAAAATTTTACATAGTTTTCATGTTTTCTTAGGTAAAATAGCAACGTAGTTTTGAAAGAATTTTTAAAGGTTTTTCTTTAAGTGCTCTTCTGACCAAATGTGGTTAAGGTATTCACTTAATTTGCTGCTACTCAGATTTTATTTTTCATAAATTTAATTTTTTTTTCATTTTTTTTCCATTTATATGACATGAGGATTAATGTTTTTATTGTATCTGTATTTAATATTTTTTAAACTTATTTATTATTTAAACAATAGTTTTTCTTCTTTTCAAAGCAATGAGAGAGTAAAAGTTTGAGGAGATTGTTCGCCTTAGCTCCTAAAAATAGGAGTTTGTTAATGTATTACTGTAGTCATTGAACATTATATATTTATTTATTTATATTCAGAAATAATACTTAATTTAACCCATGATGCGATTCGTTGTAAGGCTTTCTATTAGTGGTACGGCGTTAGTAAAAGAATTAAAAATTAAAATTTGTATATGTGCTCCACATTAATTTGTTTTATTAAAAAGTATGATTTTTGTAACAGAATATTAGAAATTATAACTTTTTGAATGATAATTAATGAATTTTTAGATGTCAATGTTTTTTTTTCATATTTGTTTTGATGAAAATTATCTACCACTTCTTGATTTGTAATTTTTAATGTTTGGGATAATCAATTACGTATGTTGTATAGTTCATATAATACGACTAGAAATTCTTTACAAATTGGAATTGTAGGTATTCCAAAGTCATTTAAATGGATATAAACATAATGTGTCGTACATTAAACACAATTGTGTTAGATGGATTTCATTTACTTTAATAATAAAAGTGAACATTTTTCTACAACTTATACTTTAAAAATATATTCTTTTAAATAAGGACTCGTGCATCATGCAAACATTGTTTCATTTAACAATAACAATTTTTTTTACCTAGAATTCCTAGTCTATAGTTGATTGTGACGACTACGACGTTTCCTAAGCTCGAAAGAATACTTCCATCGTAAGGGTTTCCAGCGTTCCAGTCATAAGACTCACCATGGATGAATACAAGTACTGGAAGTTTCGTAGGATCACGCCCGGCTGCAAAAGAGGAAAGAAAATGTATAAAATAAGAGAAACATATCTTTAATCTGAACTCACTAAATTCTATTGCAAAATGAGCTATAACAAACTTGAGCAGAACATTCAATACGAAAAGCTTCTATTCTGAAATTTAAAAGTTATTTTAATCAAAGAAGACTATAATATAACAACCATGAGTTGTTTACTAGATTCTGAATTTATAAGTTTGCATAATTGTATTCTTAAATTTTTTTGAAGGAAAATAAAATAAAAATTTTGTGCATTCCTTCAAGTGCCGTGTTTGATAAATTAGATATTTCAACACTGATTTTTTATTTTTATTTTAAGTAATTCTTTTTCATTAGAAAACAAATTTCTTACAATTCGTAAAAATAATATCGAGGGTACTTACACTAAGTACTTTCCTTAATATCTATAATTTTGATGGTATACGCTTAAATCTGAAATCTGCCTAAAATGTGTAATATTTGCCATAATGAATCCTTTTTTTTAATGAACAAACACTCATGGTATCATTTTGTATGGGGTAATGTGAAAGTATAATAAACATTTTCACATATTTGTATGCGTTGCAATTTTAAATAAACTCTTTTGCTGGTAATATTCATTTCAAAGGTTATAAAAATCTGATATCAGAGCTATATAAATAAATGATATCTTAGATTTAAAAAAAAATGTATAATATTGTAAGGATCAAATGTAAGAACTATAAAGAACATAACTATTATTATATTTCTATAAATTGGACCCAAGGCATAGATATTTAAAAATTCAAGTTTACATGTTTTGCACGATACTTATAACTACTTAATGGACCCTAGAGGAAAAGGGGCTGTTAGGAATGATAAATAACATTAAAAAATGGACATAAATTGGTCTAGTTTTAATAAGCAAAGGTAGGAGGAGAAAAAAAAACAGGGGCTTGGAAATTGTCAAATCCATTTGCGCTTTGAAACGATATATTAATCGCGGCACCTACGACATTATTTTTATTTCCAACATCTGGCTCAAAGAAGATAAAAAAAATATACAACCAACCAACAAGCGACTGCTGAATTGGCTTTTTACGAGCAACTTGAACAGCAAATTGAAATTATAGTATTGGGAAACATGGGTTCAGTGCCATAATACCAGAAAACAAAAAGGACGATAAATTTCTTCAACTGGCCCATTATTGCGCCCGTTTATAGCTAGAAGATTGACGTCAGCTTTGTCCGCTAACAGTTTTATACCTTTATTGATCAGATTATAAAGGTGAGTGAACAAAAAGAGACAGTTATGCCATTGAGGCCTTACTACAGTGTTATCAATAAAAACACAGAAGTGTTTATGGGTTTCGTAAATTTTTGTCACCCCCCTTGGAGCAGTTATGTCGCTTATGCAATTGATACATTCAGAAAACGACATATTACAATTTATTCTGAGTACAAGGAATTTGTTTACTTAGCGAAAACATTTGGAAACTATCTTGTCCCGTACCGGAAACATACGATGCTTCTGAGACTCTCAAGAGCAGTTAAAAGTGCTTAGAATTCTTACAGGAGACAATTATTTCGACAACACAAAACATATTATGAAATAATTCTTTTGAAGAGATGTATTCTTTTACGTAATAATCTTCAAATGAACTCTAGTTGAAGAAAACCTTCTTTTCTTTTAAGGAAGAAAAAAGACAAATGATATTTTGTTTGCTTTATAAGAGCAAGACGTAATGATACAGTCACACAGCTCAATGGAATTACTCTTTTGTTGGCATGCTTAAACTAAGTTATTCTTTCATTTAGCTTTAAGAGATACAATTAAACATTAAAAATATTTACATAAAATAGCATGCGATTGTTGTTATGAGTGTATTTGTTTTTTAAATGAAACATTTAAACATATATTGTACGAAAGCAGTATTGATAGATAAAAAGAA